>LBNU01024846.1:153487-179144 GCA_014162995.1 Artemisia annua | reverse complement strand
TTTGTGGGCTTATGTTATTTACCTCATCATTCCACGTATCAAGATCACCTATATCCTCATCATGTGTTTTAGTAGAATCTATCCTAAGCATTCTCCCAAGTATCTCAAGTGCTTCTCTAGGCATCTCAACTTCTATATCCGAATCATAAGGATCACAACTGCTATATTCAAATTTCCCAAAAGATTCATCATCTGTTTCTTGAGATTCATCTTCATCGATCATAAAACCTAGGTATTTTTGATCAATGTGATCATGCTCGGCTAAATCCTCCTCAATTGTTTTCTTAGGTAGTGATAAAAGCAAACCTAGTGCTTCATCCAACTTATGGTTCATTGCTACTGCTCTATCCACAATTCCTTGGTAAACAAGGTCGCTTTTCCTATTCGCTTCACTAAAACAAGATCCTAAACATGGAGGTTGTTCATAAGAATCTATCCTAGGTGAAAGCCCATATGATTCATAGGTGTCTCTAAATGAGGTATTTTGAACTCCTTGGTGTTCTAGCCACTCAATCTTATCTTGCAATCTTAGAAGTCTAAGTGAAAAGTCCATTTGAAGCAAATTACAAACAAAATCACAAAGAGAAGATAGACTACGAGAAAGCTACAAAATAAAAAGAAAAAATCTCACTTGATAGGAATCTTGTGAGTAGACCTAATAAAAATAAAATTTCAACCTAAGCAATAACTACTCCCCGGGCTGCGGCGCCAAAAACTTGATGCGTGGTTTTGCAACCTTACGACAGGTTTTACCTCTCGAGGGATCTCAAGAGGCTTACAACCCCACCAGGCAGTGTACCTGACCGATGTAGTATAGTGAAGTGGTAAGTACGGGGGATTGATCGTTCAACTCAAAGAATAGTGTTCGTTAGGATTGAAATTTATCTACTAGGTTTAGAGATGAGGGATGATTCTTTTTGTATTTTTATGTTTTATGAAAAGCAAGTAAAATCTCGGGTTTTGGAAGAAGGGGCGGAATTAGTTGCTAATCAACTAACCCAAAAGCTACTACTTAAACTATTGTGTAGGAAAGTAAACTAGGGTTCTACAAGGGAAGTGAAGCATGTCTACCTATGATGTATTACTCCTTGCTAGCTATCAAATTCTACCTATTGACTGTAAACCTTGTTTTAATTGACGGGTGTATTCCTAATAACTCATGGAGTGGCATACATATCTCTCCAATTCTATGAGCTCTTATCTCCTCCTATGCCATGCACTACATAACCATAGGGATTGTAAACAGTGGCTCATGCGTTAAATACTACCTTAATAGCCTAGTATGCCTCGACTACATGTTTCTTAAGACGTTCAAGCACGTTACCATAAAGGAGGTTGGCCAGTTTTCTTAAGCCTAACATCGATGGAACATTCAATCAAAACAAGAATCAATAGGAAACAAGAATTATAAACTAAACCAACTAGATCTATTGAAGTTGTCACGCCTTAATTGATGGAGTTAGACACACACATCAACAAGCCCTCATTGATGAAGATAGACACAAACATCAACAAGAAATCAATAAGATCTAATTGATTATATACAAGTTTCACACAATCATAAGTAGACACTAGGTGATTTAGCAAAACATAATCAATGAAGAACAAGCAACAATAATAATGGAAGACATAATTAAGATAGAATCAACACACCAATACAAGATGTTTATGGAGTGATTAAGACCCTCTAAGTTGCTGGAAAAACACCTACCCTAACCCTAGAATCGGACTTAGGGTTTGGGGCTTACAAAAAGTGAAGTTATAATGTTATATTTATAGGCTGATTTTCTGTCGGCAAAGGGTGACGGCGTCAGCCCTAACAAGTGACGGAGTCAGCTCGATTTTTTCACCAAATTGTAGATCTTTTCGTCCTCTTCGTGTGGCCTTTTGAATCACCCAAATCCGAGTTCGTATGAAGATTTTATGGCCAAAACAGTGACAGCTACTCCGCGCGCATGTTGTGATGAGTTTAACACTAGACGGCCTACCTGACGGCGTCATGTTATAAATCTTCTGGTCCATCTCTCTTTAAAGTTACACTAGATGGCCTACTTTCAAATACACCTGACGGCGTCAGGTACGTGGTCAGGTGTTAATCCTTGATTTCTTCTCTTGGGCGCCTGGTATAACATAAATCCACCTCTTTTGTCTTCAAGTGACGGTGTCACCTTATGGTGTCTGACGCCGTCAGGTACTGTTCCCAGCATAATTTGAGACTTTATCGTTTTCTTCACGTTTATGCTCCAAAAACGTCAAAATATGCATGTTTTCCAGAATTCCTCTCAAAAGTACCTAAAATGACAAAAGGAACGATTTAGGGCAATATTTGATCACATTTATACGAATGAAGGCTTAAATGACCCCTTAAAAGCGTAACACTTTTCGTCTCATCACAAAGGTTTACAGAAGTTAAAGTATCAAGAAATGAAGGAATTATATGATGCTGTCAGAGAAGCTTATATAAGGCAAGTTGATGGCATTATTGGTTATGATACTGAAGAAGGAAAACAGATGATGGAGGCTAGTAATAAAAGGAAAAGAACAACAACTAAATCACAGTCATCAAAGAAGTCTAAATCTGAAGTGGAATTAAGAGCAAACACAATTGATGCACTGAGGAATTACCTAAGAGTTGTTGACTTTGAGCTTCCTAAGTCAGAAGAAGATGCTGCTACAAAGGCTAAGATATCAGATTTGGAAGTGATAGAATCTGAGAAAGATGGAGATTATTTTGTTTTCCATAGAGAAGATAATAGCTTTAGAGCATTCAATTTGTTGTTGGATGTATTGCATCTTATTGACAGAGAAGATTTGTTTCATCTACACCAACAAATTCAAGCTTATTTTGAACAAATTCCACTCAAAGGAATTGGTGTATTGTTGCTGGGAGATCTCACAACAATATGGGAAACAGAGGAGACAAACACAGATGATATTTGGAAGAATCAAGAAGTCTGGGAAATTCAAAGTTGGAAATTCTTTGAAAAGGCTGGTGTGCATGTCTTAGAGTTGGAAGATGGTACTATGATCTATACGTTAGCAGAAAGAAGAAATCCTCTTACAAGAGATCTGATGATGAGGATGCTGGATCATGGTATGGAAGTAGAGCAAGAGGATGAAACTGCTCTAATGGTGATTAATTTGTTCATTAATTGGACAATATTAAAAGATGATGATGCATAATTACTGGTATGGTCTTAATTATTTAAATCTTTTGAATAAACAAATACTTTATTCAAAGTACTGTTGATCAAACAGTACTTTTACAAAGTACTGCTTGCAGCATAAAACCAGTAAAGTCTTTTGAAATAACAATTTTTGTCATGTGCAAAATACTTTTTGAAGCATAAAGGTTTACAGCAACAGATTGTTTTTGAAGATATACATGGTGTTAGTACTTGTGCTACACAACAAATGGTATTCAACTCACCATGTTTAACAAACAAGAAAGAGTTTGACTCATCATGAGGGTACGACTCTGATGTGATAATCAAATCCGTTTTTAGTTGACAATTTACTAAAAATTGTATGGTTTTCAACTCACCATATCTGTGATAAGTGAAGAGTTGACTAGCCCACAAGAAAATGGCTTGTGGTAAAGGCTGTGGAAAATCCATTCATATGGTAATTAGTTCACCATGGTAGTGATTGTACTAAAAGAACTAGCTAGTCCAAAAGAAAACGGCTATTGGTAAAGACTACTCAAATCCGTTGATAGCTTATGATTTGCTAAAAATCATATGGTTATCAATGTACCATGGTTTATTTAACCTAAACATTGGCTACTCCAGAGTTAATGGCTTTGGTAAAGAGACATCAAAATCCATTAATTTTCAATGATTCACCTCTCACAGGAGTTAACACACCTGGAAGTGATGAGAATAGTATGAAACTTAACAGATTTGATGTACCTTATGTTGCTGAGTAGCTGAGAAGAACTAAAGTTGCTGTAAAGACAAAGAATTGTTGCTGATAAAGATTGCAGATACTAACTACACACTGATGGTAACAAAACAACAACGAGACAGACTTTAAAAGATACAACCTTTCCTTGAAGATAAAGATGATTGTTTTTCAAAGATTACAAAGAAACTTGAAGTCAAGCAAGTAGAATTCAAGTTAGGGGAGGATTGTTGGGGTATAATATCAAAGTACTGCTGGATATCAAAGTACTGCTGGAGTATACATGGTCAAAGTACTGCTCGTTGATAAAAGTCAAAGTACTGCAAGGGTTAAAGACTGACGACATGCAAGATTAGATTAAGGAATATTATGTAAATTCTAGAATATTCTAAGTTAGAGTTAGTTTACTTGTCGTTCAAGAATTGTAAACCGACTAGGGTTTCCTTGTGCCTATAAAAGGATCCCTAGGTTGGCATTAGAGATATATGTTTTAGAGATAAACTACAAGTTCGATATTAGAGTTGTTAGGGTTGTTTGTGAGTCTGTGTACGAAAGCAGATTCAAAGAGTTAATAGAATCGTTGAAGTTTATTATTCTTCTTAAGCTTTGTTTAAGTAGATTCCGCATATTTAACAAAGTCATTCAGTGTTTCATTGTTAGTAGTTTAGGATTTATCCAAGATTACTAAGCCCTTAACAAGCTACATAGTTAGTTTGGTCAGAGTATATCGATCCAACAACTTAGTTAACTCATATTATGCTATTAGCTTAAGATACGGAATGTATGTTTTGATTTATCGTATCATGTGCTTTTATTTGCTTTTGAGATACTTGATTAATTGATGAATGACATACTTTAATGGTATAAATCATGCTTTATTATTTGATATTAATGCTATAAGGTAATGTAATATTATATTCAACTATGTGATAACCATAAAAGAGCTTATAAGATTTTGATTGGAGAAATGTGATGTTGTATTAAAATCTCCATATTATTTGAGGTTTACATAAAAAGTGCAGTCTAAGCGCATGTGGTCATAAACTAGAGTTTATGAACCAAGATTTTTTTATTGAGTGGCATGACCGGATGGACCATCCCAGGTCAATGATGATGTGAAATTATAGAAGAACCTTGAGTTTCTTCAAAGATAGATTTGATTGTTCTAAGAGGAAGTTAATTGTTCATATATCACCACCATAGCAAAGTGAGGAATTTGTCCTATAATGTTTTGGAAATAATATAAAGGGGATGTATTCAGGCCTATACATCCGCCATGTGGATCATTTTGAGTTTTAAAATCGATGCATCGTCAAAATGATCATCAAATACGCAACTTAAAGTTAGCATGATTAGTGGCTCGGCTTATAAAATGCGAGCACGGTTTTCCAAATTATATTGAGAATGGTGGTGAATACTTTCAAGTATTGGGCGATTATTGGAATAAGTGTTGAACATAAAAGTAGCCCATGTTCATAAGCGAATTGCTTTTGTTGAAACGTTCATAAAACGTCTTCAGTTGATTGCAAAGCCAATAATATTATGAGAACAAAACTTTTAGTTTATGGGGCATGTTATGACGTATGAATTCGCATCTTGCCAACAATTATTAATGAATTTTCCCTATTAGAATGGTTTTGGTCACAACCATATGTTTTCCATATAAAATTTTCTGTAAGTGTGCGAAACCTGTATTGTAAATCCACCACAACGCACACAAGGGATGTTGAAATTGATAATTCATTCAGAGGGAGAATGAGCAGCGAGAAATTTGGAATGAATTATGATAATACAAATGTTGATCCTCATATTAATGAATATGAACTTAAAGTTCAAGGGACAAATAACATTCCAGATCTAGTAAATGCCAGACATGTTTAGTGACCTAAAGAAAGTGACTAGATCATATTACGCTGCTATTGCTCCAATTACAATGTGTGTCCCGACAGTAAAATCATTGATTGATAGTAAGTCTATGGCACGTCTGCAGCGTGATAGACAAATCGATTCCAAATAAAAAGTTCTCGAATGAATATATAAAATGGAGCAATAAAATCAAGATGGTCGAATCGAGGTAATAAAGACCCCATAATAGTCTCTTAAAGAGAAACTAGACATGAAGGTTATTGAAAACCCCGGGTACGTGAAAAACTTTGAGATCTCAACAAATGATAGAATATAATGTCTAGTAAAGTATGGAATCGAAAAGAACTAAAACAACGTCGATAATATTGTATATAATAATGCGCATGATAAATACAAGGTGAGGATATTGGATATATGTAAAAAGTGCAGTTTTATAAATGAATGGCCAAAGGATATAAAGACGCAAAGAAGTAATGAAAGAATGAAGTCTCTTGTGACGAGACATGGTTATTGGGACTTGAAGTCCGTACATATGAATGTGTAAATTATTGGATATGCATGGTCTTTATGAGGAAGCGAAATTAAAGTATTGAAACTTTTGTATTTAAGGCATGACTAATGGCACACAATATTTTTGTAAAGGTATGAAAATAATCATAAGGAAACATGTTCTCATATGATGGATCTAATAATATATTTAAGTCTGGCAATACAATAGTAATTGATATGCGTCTAAATGTTAATGAATAGAGCTCATTTTATGTTGAGATTCCTTAAGGAATATAGAATGCATGGAGCACGTGTCATGATTTAAAATTCTCGAGAATAATAATTGATCAAATTGAACCATAGAATATTTCAATATTTTCAAGGTACAAAGGATATGGGTTTATATTTCACTAACCCATCGAATACAAGTTTAGTTGGTTTTGCAGATGCAGGATATATGTATGACTCTCACAATGGTCTATCTCAAAATGGATATGTATTTACAAGTAGAAGAACAACAATTTCATGGAGTTCAATAAAGCAGACAATCTCAGCAACGTCACCCAACATTGCAGAAAATTCTAGCGGTCCATGAAGCAAGTCAATAATGTGTTTGGTTAAGAAGCGTGATACAACACATACGTAGATCATGTGGTATTTTTCAGAGAAGGATGCACCAATAATTTTGAATGAAGATAATGCAGCATGTGTTGTTTAACTTAAAGAAGTTCATTCAAGCGACAATTTGGCGAGATCTATTTACCAAGGCACTTCATATCTCAGCATTTAGGAAGCTAATTTACAACATTGGGATGTTTCAACTCAAAGATCTCAAGTGATATAATCATCAGAGGGAGACAATACGCGCTGCACTCTTTATTCAGATGCATAGTAAAATGACGAGGTTTTTCATATCCATGTTTTTTTAAACGTGATTTTTTTTAGTCAGAATGACACTTTTTAATTTGGATATCTCCGTCATCGTTCACGACTTTTCCTTTTATCACCCGCTAGAGTGGCTAACAACAATACCATTTTGATATTCTGAATTGTGACCGGAGGGAGGGTAACATTGAACACGAAGCAATAAGGTCACCGCAATCTATAAACGTGCATTTCGTGTCTACAGAAGTGAAAGAGAGCAAGATCTAATACAATGTTGTTAGCAACAACATGTGATATATAAATGCCCAAATCAATTACGGAGCATATCATATCGATGAAACATGTGATATAAAAGTTACCAACATGAGTTTATATTTTGAACTCATTGTTTACTTATTCATAAGCTTTAATTCATAAGCTTATAACTTCTTTTCGTTCTAGAGTCTATCTCTAAGAGGTTAAGGCAAGTTGAATGAAAAATGTTTTTGAACATGAATTATTTTGTTATGTTGACCATATCCAACATGAGCAAAAATAGTACTATAATTTTTTGGCGAAAACATAAAATCCATAAAATCTTTTAACTTAAAGCATGTGCCAACATGAATAACTACAATAGTCATATTACAATAAATGAAAGTTTTACGGAAAATCACAAGCCATTACCTATTTTAAACTTTTGTCATTCTGAACATAATACATGTAACTGTTTTATGGTAAAACATAAGATAGGTGTTAAGAAATCTCACATGTGTTAGCTCAATAGCTATTTGGCCATTTTAGAAATTAATCAACCAAGCAAACACAATAACATGTCACTTGAAGGGAGGGGTTGTACGTTATATTAAATGTGCATAATTTTTTCAAGTCCGCATAGAGTTTTGGTTTTGTTTTTTGAAATTGATTTGGGCTATGAGCTCATGACCACCAGGTTTGTTTTCATTGTTATGTTTTGATGATATTAAATAGTATCACAATGAACCATGTTGTAACTAATTGATCTGCTAGTCATTACAATTTCTTGAAACTAAATTTCCATACCCAGAGTTCTATAAATTCAAATCATTTAATTCATTTCACCTCGACATATTATCATCATATGTCAAATACTGTTAGCATTATGGTTATGTACGGTTCTTGGTTGTATTGTACAAGTGGTTTTTAATATTATGCAGCTCGGTGAGAGTAGTGTCCAAACCGGATTTTCATCTTTTTTACGGTGATAAATCCACTAGCGTGACATTATTTAGTATGTTAAAAATTGAGTCCAACAACTTTATTTAGCCAATCAGTTCATATGAAACTATTTAGATTGTAAGTACATAGTCTCTTACCAATAACTATGTAGTCATTACATTGCAACAAAACGGTCCCTTTCTGCATTGAAGATTAAGGGGGTGTTTCTTTTTTTTTTTAGCTAAGAGATGTGTGGGGGCCATGTGAGACCTATGCCTCTTAGTTTGTCTTAATGGGGAGAGGAAGACTTTTTATGCCTTATAGATATAAACTTATTAGTGGAAATAAGTGGACTCCATATTAAAAATAAATATTATTAAATACTTGTGTGGACCCTTGTGGACCCAAACCCTTAGCTAAGGGAAAAAAGAAACACCCCCTAAGGATCAAAGGTACTTCAAATTTTATCTATGATAATATCTAATCTTAACATAGACAATGCCATTAGTTTACAATTGAATTGCAAAAAGTAGAACTATTTCACATATATTTACTTGTTGACTAAATTCAATGTATGTGGTTAATTTGTGTTGTACTAGAGTATATTGTTTTAATTCTAGACATACCTTTATAACTTGTACTACTTAAAATGCTTTATAGGTACTACTTAAAATGCTTTAGAGCTTGCGGTAAGGTCACGTATGGCCCGAGTTAACTTTTAACGCGGCACCTATTTGGGGTGCGTTAGCTTACCTCCACCCACGTTAAAGGGGTGCGTTAAAGGGCAAGGGTAAGCCCTTAACGTGCGTTAAAGTGAGGCAAAGCAAAANGGGTGTTTGCAAAGTTTCTGGGTATACTTAGAAAAATTTCTGAGTAAAAGTGCTGGTAGAATTTTAGTGAACTAATATTTCTTTGAAAAATCGTAACTTATTCGTTATAAGGCCGTTTCTCAAGTTCTTTATATCCCCGAAAAGGTAAAAAGGTGAACTAACATATTTTCAACAGTTTGGTATGTTTTGACAAGGTCTAAGGCTCGTTTTTGGTCAAACAAATTCGTACATCAGCAACAATTTTTCCGGAAAAGTATTTATAGTTAGTATATTTTGTTTTTGGCATATCTCCTTCGTTATAAGTCCGTTTTTATCCGTTCTTTCGACCATGAATTCATCTAAAAGTGTATTTTCTAGTTCTTGGGTCAAAAATTAACCAAAACTTACTGAGTTTACCAAACTTTGAAATTAAGGACAGTAGCTTTTTATATTGTTCCAAAAATGATTTTTCCTAGTTTTTACTTGTCCAAGTCCATCACTAACAACATCAACAATCCCTTAATCTACCACACACCTTCCTAGGGTGTCATGGGTTCCCTAACATCATTTTTCAATCATTTCTCCATAAGTTTACATACTATCCATTTTCAAGAATAAAAAGATATAATTTAAAAATATGGTGGTATAGATTTTCACATGCATGTACATCTCATATAAAAATAGTATGAACCTTGCAAGAATTTAGTAAAATTTATGAAAAATATTTGATAAACTTACTTGGATGATTAGGAAACTTTTTATGATAAAACCTAAGTAATCTATAGGTTTATATTACAAAATCTTGTAATAGATTGTTATTAATACTTGAAATAAATCTTGACTTGAAAAACTTTGATGATCTTCCTTGTTTTCTTGTTGTTTGGCTGATCACACAAAGAAGAGAGAAACAAAGGGATATAAATGAGTTTTTCTATCTATATTACATGTATGATAAAAAAATTGAAAGGATAAGTACTTGAAGATATTTTGCACAAGTTACTAACAAATGACATGTATGTCATTTGCATGTTAGGCGTGTCCTAATGTGGTGATAAGGAAGATTTGTTTGTTATCTTGCAAATATATTTGTACATTATTTGTTTTACGGGGTACCGTTTAGTGTATAGTTTTGAGCGGTTTAGCGTTTTCGGGTACCGGGTTAATTAAAAATAATTTTTAATGTAACCATTGTGTCAAAATGAACTTGTAAAAATTATAAAAAATATAATTTTGCAAATATTGGGTGTTTTGATAGGTAGTGTTTGGTTGGTACAAATATTGTTATAAGTTAATATAATTGAAGGTTTAAAAATATAAAACCTTAAAATATAAAATAATTAACTTTTACAATTTTAGTGGGAATATTACTAATATATATAAATATTAGTGCCATAGTGGGAATTGTTTGGTGTATTGATTAAAAACTATAATCATGTGTTATTATTTATTTGAAGATAAATAAATATATATAACTTGAAATTGTATATATTCTACGAGTGGGATAAAATGCAAATGATGTCGTGATGAATTGTAGACTAACCCTAGTCTATGAAATGTATAATGAATGATGTCTCATGATAATGTGACTTAACCTGCCCGGTTTCGTCAAATGAATATCCGTAAACCTAGTTTACGTGAAATGATGAATTGAAATCTGTGAATAGAAAAATGTCAAAACTTGGGAAAGTGACCTGAAATTGAGAATTGTGACAGTATCCGTGTCTATCATAGATTATATCATTGTGTCTATTTAAGCGATTGCAATCAATGAAATCGTTTAAGATTTTGTCAAATTAAAATATGTTTGTCTTCTTCTTCTCTTCTTAAGGAGCTCGTATTACGCTTGAAGGGATGCTACTATCGATAATACCTTAACGGGTCGTATCATAGAATTCACATGTGCTTTACGTTCTGAATTCGAGACTTCAAACAACGAAGTAGAGTACGAAAAATAAATATCCGGACTTTGCATAGCAGAGAAAATGGGTACAAGAGCTTATCCGCCAACGTGGTTATGTACGGTTCTTGGTTGTATTGTACAATTGGTTTTTAATATTATGCAGCTCGGTGAGAGTAGTGTCCAAACCGGATTTTCATCTTTTTACGGTGATAAATCCACTAGCGTGACATTATTCAGTATGTTAAAAATTGAGTCCAACAACTTTATTTAGCCAATCAGTTCATATGAAACTATTTAGATTGTAAGTACATAGTCTCTTACCAATAACTATGTAGTCATTACATTGCAACAAAACGGTCCCTTTCTGCATTGAAAATTAAGGATCAAAGGTACTTCAAATTTTATCTATGATAATATCTAATCTTAACACAGACAATGCCATTAGTTTACAATTGAATTGCAAAAAGTAGAACTATTTCACATATATTTACTTGTTGACTAAATTCAATGTATGTGGTTAATTTGTGTTGTACTAGAGTATATTGTTTTAATTCTAAACATACCTTTATAACTTGTACTACTTAAAATGCTTTATAGGTACTACTTAAAATGCTTTAGAGCTTGCGGTAAAGTCACGTATGGCCCGAGTTAACTTTTAACGCAGCACCTATTTGGGGTGCGTTAGCTTACCTCCACCCACGTTAAAGGGGTGCGTTAAAGGGCAAGGGTAAGCCATTAACGTGCGTTAAAGTGAGGCAAAGCAAAAAAATATATATATATATATACAAATCCGCCCCTGCAACGGCTAGGATATTAAAAAAAAATTCATTCACACCCCTATACTTTTATTACCGTTAGTAACGGCTATATTATTGAAAAAAAAAATAAAAAAAAAATCCAACCCATTTTCTTACCACTATAAATACCCACTTCACACACATTTTATTTTCACACTTACACAAGTCAAATTCAATCTATACACTTCCTCTCTATAAGAAAAAAGAAAAATCACCCAAAACTTTCATACTCACAATGGATCCGAACGAAAATAACCAAGAAGAACGAAGTTTCTCCGATATAGATGATGAAATGGACATAGAGAAATACACGACGTGGGTATGCATAATCAACTCCGACAAGACCTTATGGAGCATGTTTGGGGAAGACGTCTTCAACGTCAAAATGAAGAAGAAGGTTCCGACGACGATGAATAAATGTTTGTAATATTTATGTTTTTAAATTTCATATGTTTCGTAATGTAATATTTATGTTTTAATTTTGTATTGTAATATGTGATTGGCTCCAAATAGTCAACTTAAATTAACCAAAGATATTGGTCAACTAAAGTCAAACCACTTGAAGACAACTAACCAAGGAGTACAGTGTTTCCCCGGGTCGTTATGTCCCAGCGAGGTGTGAAATTGTATTTAAACGAATTTGTGATCGAGTGAATTTGAAAGGATTAACGAAATAGAAGGATTGGGTGATTACACTAAGTGAATACGAATGAAAATAACTTAAACAAGCAATATCAACAATTACGTAAAACAAATAACCTAGAAACGAATAAAAACTAAAAACGTACGTTTCAATTATAAATAACGTAAACGTACGAAATAAAAAGTGAAACGTGACCTATAAAAATCCTACGGATATGAAAATTACTTTTCTAAGATCCTAATGATAAAAGAAAATTAAAAAAAAAAGAAAATTATTTATTAGAATTTCTAATTATTTATTATTAATTAAAAATGATTTTAAAAGACTTAAAAACTAATTTAAATTATTATAAATACTAAATGACTTTATAAAATTATGAAATTTTGCAGATAATTCTAAAATATTAATCTAATCCTAGGAAAAATAAAATTTTATAAAAAGATACCCCTAATAAGCAGTTTGGGCTAATAAGCAGTTTGAATAAGCACTTCGAATAAGCAAATAAGCACTAGAATGCACCAAATGCTCAGGTATAATGTAATATACTAAAACAAACTCAATTCAACTGAAAAAACTCAAATAAGCCTAGGCCGTGAGCCAGAAAAGCAATGAGCCGTTTTGCATAAAAAAAAAGCCTAAGGTACCTACTTCTAGCTTAATTTTAAGCTGCTAATTAAGCAGATTTTTGGAAAGTGACGGGGCCAAAATCAAGCTTATACTACTGGCTATCCAAATCACCAAGAATCAAGCAAATGGCTCAAAAATTGAGCAAGTTATGGACAACTGAAAACTGGGTCAAAATGGAAAAAATGGTGGTGCAGGGCAGTCACAAGGCCAACTGGGTCACTTTGTGACTGATTTTCGATAAGCAAATGAACTTGAAACTCAAATTTCTCTGTTAATTCAGATTCACAAGCCACAAATAAACATAAAACAACAAGATTTTTTTATCCTCAAACGAAATTAAAGCCTACACAAGATCTGGTATTATGCTCAATTTTTTTACTTGACATGAAATTTTTTGACTTTTTATGTTTTTCTAAGGATTGACTAAAGCGAGTTTTGGACGATCCTAGATAACTAGAATTGAAGTAATTAGCTGAATGAAAACTAGATTAAGCTAACTAAACAACTTATACACCTAATGTAATGAGTATGCCTACTGATAAATGCAACATCTAAAAAACCATGAGAAATCAAAGTGAAATTTTGAATTTTACACTAGAAGCTTATGCATTTTATACCATAACTGATATATTAGGACCTTATGTGATGTCTTTAAAACATAAAGATCAACAAAAACACAGAACTCAGTGGTGAGACCCAATGATCCAAACACTACCTATAATGATTGAAAATGAGATTTTCTTAGTAAAGTACTGATTGAGACCATGCAACTGATTCATGACTGCTTATAATGAGATAATAAGCCAGATGAAACATAGAAACACAAGTTTAAACAACAAACACTCATAAATCATTAACTCACTATTTTGACAATGAAAGATGAAAATTGAGCAACCAGGCATTCCACTGAACAAACTTAAAATATAAAGTAACACATCAACTTAAAAACACCAAATAAGCATATAATACCAAGGATAAGCAGATATAAAGCAATTCTACAGTCAAACACTAAAATATAGAAAATGGCTTAAAAATTATGTCCAACTGAGAAACAAGAACCAAGGACTCAAAACCTGTCCTAAAGCCTTCCCAAAGGCTCTAAACCATGGCCATCCACTACTAACCATGCTCCATTGATTCTTCTATCTTCTTCTTCTGATTTTTTAATTATGAGCTATTTAAAGTGATTTTTTGAGTATTTTTTATTTGAACTGGAAACTGATGAGAATACTAAAGAAAGCTTATAGAAGCTTATCAGTAGCTATTGTGAGCTCAAAGGACCAATAATCAACAACTTTAAATAATATAAGAGTAAATATGGATTTTTACTAAAAATGACAAAAGCTGAATTCAACTAGAAAACTTGAAATTAACTGTTTATAAACTTGAAAATAACAACATTGAATTGAGATTACACTTCTAAAACTAATTTTACAAACTGAAATTGAAAGATAAGCTAAGTCGACATGCTAAAAACTAAACTACACTACTTTTTAAATTAGCTAACTCCTAAGCTTCTCTCTTTCTTTTTCTTTAGATAGTGGACTGAGGGCAGAGTTCTGAGTATTTCCCACCAATTTCTAGCCATTGGATTGGCTAGAAATGATCTTGACCTTCAAATGTGATTTTTGGTGCCAAAGTCTTATTTGTTAGTTAGATAGCTTGGAGAGGATTAAGGGCAATTAATGCCTCTTGTTTGTAGTGTTGGTGGAGGGGAACAAGTGATGGGGGGAAAGCAGAGTAGTTAGGCCAAGTTAGGGTGGTATTGCAGAGGAGGGAAGGGTGGTTTTGGTGCAGTGAAAGTGGTAAGGAGGGAAGGGTGAGGGTTGACTGGGTTTGACCCCGGTATTTAGTAACGGGGTGTGTTGGTTTGTTGGGCCAGGGCAAAAGGTGGGGTGGGTTATTTTATGGGTTAAGGATAACAAAGGGTTAGGTTTGGTTTTAGTGTAAATGAGCCCAAGGACCAATGTTGCCAAATCTGAAAAGTTGAGGGGCTGGATTGTAACTTTTCCAAAGTATTCACAAGGACCATTCTTGCCAAGTTGGATTATCAAAGGATCATAATGGCACATTTTCCAATTAAAACATCCAGGGACCATTTCTGCCAAAGTTGAAACTTGAGGGGCCTGTTTTGCCAATTTTGCAAACTTTACTCGCTTTTCATTAGTTTTCAATCCTTTTGTACCTGTAACATGTAAAAACACAATCCAGAGATATTTTCTGTATTTTGACGCATTTCTGAGTGTTTTTAAATGTTTTTGCAGTTCAGATGGGACAAAAATGATGAATATTTACACACTCATCAATATGTTTAAGAATTTATGTTATATTTTGAATAAATGAAGTGTTTGTTAAAATTTGGGGTTGAAATTGAAAATAATTGGGATGGAAGTGAGTTAAGGTGAGTTAAATGTAAGTTATGTTACCAGGGTGAAAAGTCAAGAGTTAAGGTTAAAAGGTAAAAGCTGATGTGGCGCTGACGTGACAGTGAGTTAAACTTAACCTGAGGTGACCTTACCACATGTTCTTATAGGTTGCGTCTTAATTAGTTATACACTACGTATGATTATAAGTGATTAAAAGTATATTTATCTATTAAAATCTACTCTCAATGGTTGGAATACAAACTAGATACACCCTGAGTGTTACGGTATAGAATATATACAGTATATATGTCGGTGATTCCTTTTTAGTGTTTACATTTCATTACGTTTTGGTTTTACTTTTGCTTTTGCCCGTCTGACCATCTCAATCAATTTGTTCATTTATAATTGTTATACTTCATTTTAACCCAAATTATGGTTGTTAGAAAGTGACTTAAACTTCAGGGGTTATTTTCGTAAATTTGGTAATTTGTGTGACTTGTCTTACAAGTTTATTTGGAATTTGGTAACTAATCTATAACGGTTAGTTTTGCCCTATAAATAAGGATCATTGGCATTAGAATTATTGGTACCTTTTGAATTTGTGGTTGGTACCGTTTGAATAATAGTTTGGTACTTTTGAATTTGTCTTTGAAATTTGGTTTTGTATTTGGTTTGGTAATTTGAATAAAGCTTCCGCTTCGTTTGTTTGATTTGTTTGTTTCGTTCGTCTTTGAATTATCGTAATAAGTGGTATCAAGAACCAAGTTCGTTTAGCCATGAAGAAGAAGAAAAAAAAGGTTCGTTTGGATTTAAGTTCGATTATTTTTGTTTGAAGAATCGTTGCTGAAGAATTGAATTTTTGTTTGAATTAGAAGTGTTATTCGGTTGTATATTTGTTTGTCAACTAGTTTGAAATCACACGTATTAGTGGATTTTACTAGATTTGGTTTTGGGCTTGAATCGGAGCTGGGCCTCATAATAGTTGTGTGGATGAAGTTTGGTGTTTGGCGCTTTGAATATGATGAGGTCTATTTGAATGGTTTCAATTGGTTTTTGGGCTATTAATAAATAGCATTTGGATTGGTTTGTATACTAAACATTCGTTGGTTTGTTTGTAAATGCACTTCGTTTATTTGAATTTTAGCTTCTTTTGGGTTGTTTAGTATATTGGTTCGTTTGGAATAGATTTGTATTTGATGGATTGGTTTTTTTTTTTGAAAGATCGTTTCAAAGACTAGCAATTTGTTCGTTTTTTATTAGGAATTTGAATTTGGAATTTGGACCGTAATCCTTATTACATAAATGGGTCATTAGAATTATTATCCGTATCATATTTGGGGCGTTTGAATAATTAGAGTCCATTTATCAAGTTATTTATTAACTTGAATTTGGTTGATACTAGGATAATAAATTTGAAGTTGGACCGTAATACTTATTAAATAAGTGGGTCATTAGAATTTGAATTTGATATTTGGGTCGTAATTCTTATTATATAAGTGGACCATTGGAATTTGAATTTGGCATTTGGAATTTGACGATCGATTTGGTGTTTGAATACTTGGTTCAAGTCATTTGGAATTTGTTAGATTGAAAATTTGGGATCTTCGTTTGTCGGGTTTGAAGTTGGTTGCCGGGATTTGATTGTCTTTGTTGAAGATCGTTTGAGCCGATTTGTTTGTTTGGTTGGCCGAGTTTGAATTTGTCGGTTAATGTTTGATTGTTCATTTCGAAGATTATCGGCGTTTGTCTTTTATTCGATTTGTTTTGGATCGTTTTTGTGAATCGATCGTTCGTTTTGAATTTGGCTAGCATCTCTAATTTGGAAATTTGAATTTGAAGACGAAAGATTCGTTTGGTTTGAAGTTTCGAGTGGAGTTGAAGTTACGGTGGAGATTGTTAGAAAGTGACTTAAACTTCAGGGGTTATTTTGGTAAATTTGGTAATTTGTGTGACTTGTCTTACAAGTTTATTTGAAATTTGGTAACTAATCTATGACGGTTAGTTTTTCCCTATAAATAGAAATCATTGGCATTAGAATTATTGATACCTTTTCAATTTGTGATTGGTACCGTTTGAATAATAGTTTGGTACATTTCAATTTGTCTTTGAAATGTGGTTTTGTATTTGGTTTGGTAATTTGAATAAAACTTCCGATTCGTTTATTTGATTTATTTTATTTGTTTCGTCTTTGAATTACCAACGATGGTTTTTAATTTGAACTATTATCATGTCCAAAACATAATAAACCTGACATCCATTAAAATATTCAAATTAAAACGCTATAAATAAAAGAGCTTGAAATCTTTTTGTACTAAAGTGTATGTAGCATTTTTGGACTATGACCACTTAAATCCTTACAACACCCCCGAAGTCTAATATAATTAATCCCTTAACAAAAATCCAAACACCCTTATTCTTAAAAGAAAAATTTTAAGTACAAAGAAAAAGAACTACAAGTAGATCTCTCCATTATTATTTAGACATGATGGACCTTCTACTCAAAACCAACATTGTAATAGATGAACCAATCCTTATTCAAACTCAATACCCATGAAGTAAGTTAGATTAAGTAATCACAATCACTGAGGCGTAGCATAGTATATAACTACATAAAGATTTGTGTGTAAAACGCTATTAGGTCCATAGCTAAAAGTTGAATACTTGTTATAGCTATATAACCATATGGACCTCAAACCCCAAGGTTGCGCGAAACCATATTGAACCTCATCAATTATACTACATGCCTTTCGAAAATGTAATAGCTTAATTTTGAAAGATGAATGAATAGAAAAGATGCAACATGTTTAATAATGACATACGAATAATGAAATCACCTATAACCAACTTGGTTCAATCCACGCATGACTTGACAAATAAGATGTAGTTCTAAAGAGATCGGGTTGTTGAATGTTTTTGCCATCAAATGTGTGATACATGCATGTGTCAAGTGAATAAAACACTATCTTTCTGTTCTCGGAAGACACTTGTGGAAAGAAGATCTTGTTCTCCATTTGTGGTGTTTTGGCTTCAAGGCAAAGACATGTTGTATCACAAATATAAATCATATGTTTTCCAATACCACTAATTTTCTCCCATCCTTTTTTAACTTTCTTCCACTTAAACACCTGAACATCTTTTCCATACTCGCTCACATAAACCAGTAAAAGATGTTGATCACATTTCGTTAAGAATTTTTGTGTCAAAGATCCGCAAACACTTTCAGGGGCTTTGGCTTCAACAATGTTCCAAGAGTAATCACGTTTGCCCAGATTATTGAAAACAATAACTTCTCCCATTTCACACAATGCATACAGATCTCTACCATAAAAACTTGAATAACAAATAGTATGTGGAGTATCTTTCAGATAAAACATATGCCATGTTGGTTCCCGATTCACAAAGTGGATGTGAACATGCCAAATATACTGCCATCTTGTAAATCCAACCACAATACAATCAGCGGAAGTAGGTGGTGCTGAAAAATTTAAGCCTTCCAAATTATGGTCCAATTGTGGAAGCTTTCGAAGATCATTTGTGAAAGGGTTAAATAATACTAAGTGCCTCAATTCATTGCTTTCAAACAACAACCAACCAAACCTTGAAGAAAATATTTTGTCATCAGCAATTGATATCTGGGATATATTCATCAAGTAGTTGTCACCCAACATGGGATCTTTGAATGTGATAACATCTTGGTTTTTGTCTACCACCATTAGCCAAGGTGAAGCAACTGAATATGTTCGCAATCTCCACAATGATGTTTTGTTACTCCATTTTATCACAGGTGCTGCTAAATGACATTGTCTGCATGCAGCACGAAACTTTATGTATTCGACACCAACACAATACTCCATAATCGTCTCCAAAAGATTAAACGAAATATTGAGGAGGTGCGATTCATTATTTTCAACTCCATCATTCGTATCCGATCTTAACAATATCTCACTGTTGTTTTCCGTCTCTACTTTAGAATCAACTGTGCATTTAGCTTTTTCATGATCATCTTCTAACCTACATAAATTGGATTTTAAGAAACAATTTTCCAATAAAAAGAAGGGTTTTTCTAATCATTGTAGTTTTACTTAACAAAAATCAAAGCAAAACCCCCATGCAACTGAAACGTCTTTCAAAAGAAAGATAAACCTTTATACAAAATTATATAAAATAAGTATGTAAATGTTATATTTATATTATGAAATACTAAGATACGGGTTTCATAAAAACTGATGTGGGACACAAAATCATCTTTCAATGACCGAAATGTGACAATTGCAAAGTATGTTTTTGGGCAAAAAAAAAAAAATTAAATACCCATAGTAAAACATATGATAAATGAACATGAATCAATTTATGGCAATACCTGCATTCCCAAAGCGACACATGGCTTGTCGGCAGTATTGGGGACGGTATAGAAAATAGGGAGATGGTCTTATCTTTCACATGGTACGAGTATATTGTTTTGTCCATTTTGCCACGAATGTGTATATGACCTCCTAACTCCGAAGCAATTACCCGGCTATAAGATACCGATTGATCACGAGAAAGATCCAAAAATAAATTAGCGTCTTTGAGGTCATACATTTCTTCCCATTTTTGATAACTGTTGTTGAAATCTTTTTTGCCTTCTAATTCTTCCCACTGTATACTAGTCATGTCCAATTTATACAGATAAACATCAGCAGGTGATTTCAATGATTTATTTTCATAATATATTATGTAGAACAATTCTGCACAAGATCCTTTCAAATAAAAATTTATGTCTCCACCACACCAACAGCGATAGGAAGGATAGGAAGGATGAGGCGGGCATGCCACAAACAGCCTTAGTGTTATCACAACTTCTTTCTGCTTAACCATAATGTCAACCTGTATAACCAAACTAGTAGAAGAACCATCGGTACTTAATGCATATACCTTATCATTGCAACAAGTTAGGTTACGTAGTAATCCAGCAGTGAAGCTTAACCTCTTGAGTTGTTTGGAATATGACATTTCGGTCCAACTAAATTTCTTTCTTTTACTACCAGCTAGTTGACAACATACAAAGGTAGATTCATTAGTTTTTGCTAGTAAAAGAACTGAACTTGGATCATCTGGAGGGGCTGACAAACAACACTCTCTGATAGATTCATAATTTCCATATTCTAAAAACAAGGTGGGGAGATTTATGATCTTAGAAGTCACTTGGTTCCAAAGAGACCATTCATTGTTTTGCGGATGGTTGGAGAGAACCACCCATCCATAAAAACAACCTTGGATAAGTTTCCCAAACAACTCGGGGATTCGACATTTATAATGAGGTAACTCGTTGTGTATGGTGTAGAAATACTGGTCTTGATAGTCGTCTTCTAGGTTCTGGGAAATTAACCATGGATATCTTGCTGCTAAGGGAGGGAACTGATCACATACCGAACCACACGAATTCTGCTCCATCTAAACATGTTCATAATATTTTTTTTAAGGTTAATAAAGAGCACTGAGTTAAAATTTTGTTATTGTTATTCAAGTGAGGTTGACGTAATGGAAATATCTTTTTTGTCTTTGAACATATAACATAGAATATATAGCATCATCAGCAATCAAAGCATTATCAAAGAATAGCTACTAAGGCATAAGTCCATGGCTACCCACGTTTTTCGTTTCTTTTTTATTAATGCCTAGAAGGGTACCCGCACAATGCGGCAGCGAGTAACCTGGTGACTATTTTCAAAATTTACATTAATTTTCAAAATTTTCTTTTATAGTTATGTTTTTTGTTTTAAAATTTAAGACTTCCTTTTATTGAAAGACTCAAATGCTTTATAATTTAGTACAGATATTAGTCTAGAGTCTAGACATTTATCAACAATTCAACCCAATAACTAATTAAATATTAGAACACAATTTTGTTGCTTACTCTTTGACGTGTGACTTGTACAAGATAGTATGTTATCAGTGGCGGAGCTAGAAAAAATTTTATGAGAAGGCAGATGGGAGGGCCGAGATGAAAACTTTTTTTTACGCATAAAATTGTAAATAATTACACTAACGGACTTAGGCCTAGGGAGGCCGGGACCCTTCCCGGTCCTCATGTAGCTCCGCCTATGATGCTGGCGATAGTTATATTGATTCTAAACAACGTATCATCACTCTGAAAACTTACGGTACTTACCCAACCTCGACTAGGAAGAACATACAACTCTAACAGTCTTAGTATATTTATTTAGAAGAATTAAACACATATAGTACCTTAGGTGTTGTTAATATGATAGAACTCCAATGACTTGTAACTTTTCTCTTGTCGCTTCTCAAAATTTAGGGTTTTCTCTAATCTATCATCGCACAAGCAATTAGGAATCAATTCTTATTAATTATAATGTTACATACTTACATCTAACCCATAGCTTTTCTAAACTTGTCAAAACTCTTCTATATCATTTACTAAATTTAATATTACTTAAAAGTATATATGATTTTTATTATGTTACAAAGTTATGATCAAAATTTGAACACGATATGCAAAAAAAGTGTTTGTAGCATCAATAAGCTAGTAAGTCAAATTATAAATTATCCAAACACTCAAACATTGCTCACTAAAAAACTAGCTGCTTAATCTAACCTTATAATTTTAATAAGCTATCAGCCAATAGAAGTATCTAAACGTACACTTACCAAACGGAAACGTGTCTCTTTAGAATCAAAATAACCGAAACACCCAAAAAGTTTATTGCTTATATGAAACTAACTGTTTATTTAGAAAAAAATATACTTTATAACAATCTAAAACTCTAAACACTTAAAAAGCATCAAGATATGGAATCTCAAGTAGCAGACAATAAATAGACATAACTGAACAATGAATTAAACGTACATCATGCATGGTACTAATGATAACTTTAATAGATTAGCCAAAGCAAACATATGTAACTTATGATCGAATAATTGATAAGAAGTCCAAGTTTAAAGATATAACTCATACCTCAAACTTCATCCTGAAATTGGAGCACCGATCGATCGATATATATTTATTTGAATAACGGTTTATTTGAATGATGAATGGAGTAATAATTTATTTATACAAGACATGCATTGATATTGTTACCATAATTAATTAGTATTTGAGCACAAAAAGTAGACTCTATGATCGATATATTTTATTTATAGAAGACATTGATATTGTTACGTTCCATTATTACTCTTTTATATAATAAATAGATATTTACATGTATTTTGGAGTTTTTTTTTGCAAAACAATCTTACGTGGAATAAATCATTTGAGACCTAATAGGAATGCTCGATTTTGTCTATATGGCGAAGATCGAGCAATTTATGATTGGCCAATAAAATATTCAAATTGAAATTGATTTTGGTCCAAACTTTAATAAATTGTCTGGATGAATTGAATATATAATATAATATAATATTTATAATTAATATAGTTATATATAATTATAATTATATATATATATATATATATATATATAAGTATACATCATTTCGATTTTTTTAAACATCTTAGTGGAAAACAATTGACCAATAGGAATTGCTCGATTTTTGACACATATGCGAAATCGAGCAAATGATTGGCCAATTAATAAAGTCAAATTGAATTGGATTTTGTCAATTTAAGTAAATTGTGGTGGATGAATTTGATTTATGATATATATATATATATATATATATTATAATATATATATTGATATACTATATATATTATATATATATATATATTATATATATATATATATATATATATATATATATACAGTGTTATTCAGGTCTGGGTTTAGGTTGAGTTTCTTGACAACGATTAATAACAAGTCCATTGTTAGGTAAATGTTAGTTGTAACCCCCAACCTGAAGGTTAGGTACGACCGCAAACACGATTCGATTGGCCACCCCTATTCAAAGTGATTAAGTAGTCTAGCTTTTATGTCTTATATGTGTTATTATCATCTAAACTTATTGGGAGGAGATATCTCAAAATTAATAACATTATTATAATAATATTTGATTAATTTTGTACTTAAATGGTGTAATGACTTTTTTCCAATTAGAAATGGCAAGCTACAACATCGTAACTATTAGGACCTATCCAAGAAATGAAATAGAGGTTATTATTATTATTATTATTATTATTATTATTTATTTTATTATTATTTTATTATTATTATTACTATTATTTATTAGTCATTTATTGTAATGAATCCATTACATGCAAAAGATTTTGTAGCATCAATAAGCTTAGCAAAGTCAAAAAAATTATCAAACACCTTAATGCTCATTGCTTAAATCTAACTTATATTCATTATAAGCTAATGGGCATAGAATTAATCCAAACACTCAAAAAGTTTTATCGCTTTTATGAAAGTAATAAGTGTTTATTTAGAATGATATATATATATTATTATTATATATAGAGTTATATATTATTATTATTTTTATATTATTTTTATATTATAATCAGGTATATTTTTTATATAATATATTATATATATTATTATTTTTTCTATATATTATATATTATATAGTATTAATATATAATATAACCTTATATATCGCTTAAAAAGCATCAGATGTGCAATCTCAATACCAAATATATATATATACTTGAACATCATGGTACTAATTAATGATATGCTTAATTTAGCCAAAGGCAAATATATATATATATATATATATTATTATATATATAATATACTATTATATATTATATAATATATATAATATTATTTATATTATATATTTATTATATTATATATGGTTGGGCCTTTATTTTCAACCCCTGTTTAAGTGGCTGGACTGCGAGAACTCTTCATAGACCAATAAGATTTTTTTTAATATTAAAAGATTATTATTATTCATAAGGGTAGTTATTTATAAAATCCAATTTTTATATTATTTTCATTTTTTTTTGTTATAATCCCGTTCAAAATATTCCTAAATTTTCGGATTTTTTTTTTTTTTTTTTTGTTTTTTTAATCCAGAATAAAGAACATATTATGTTTTTTTTTTTTTTTTTTTTTTTTTTTTTTGTTGTTTTTTTTTCTTTTGTTTCGTTTTTCAGGGGGGTAGGGGTTGAGTCGGTGTGTCGTGTGGGGGGTGGATTGGTGTTTTTTTGGGAAGCGTTGGATGGGGTGTGGTAGGATGCGGATGGTGGTGTGTGGTATGGTGGTCGTAATTAGGATGTGATTGTGGGGGTTTTATCTGTGGTTGAGTTTGTTGATATGTTGTGGTGGGTTTATGACTGTATTTTTGCGATGGGGTGGTTGAGATTGGGCTGGATTGCTGGTATTGGTTGATGTTTTTATTTTATATAGCTTTTTGTTTTTGGTCGATTTGTTATGGATTGATGTTTGAGGAAGAGTTGGGTTTGCGTGCATTGGGTTGGTTGAGGATTTGGTTTTTGTGTTGTGTGATGGGTTATGTTTTTTGCTGGTGTGACTGCGTGTGATGTTTGGTTTGTGTGTGTTTGATGGATATTGTGGTGGGTGTATGATTTGTGTGTGTATTGGTGTTTTTACGCTGGGTTTGCAGGCTTTTGTAGTTGTTGTGGTGTATTTGGCTTTTGTGTTAGTGTCGGGATTTTTGTGTTTATGTTGGTATTCTGTTTTTGGTTGATATATCTGTTTGAGTTTGTTTGTTCTGTTGATTAGTTGCGTTTCATGGGGGGTGGGAGGTTGTTTGTTTTTATTGGGTTTTGGTGGAGATTGGTTTGATTTCTGTTGTTTGAGTTTCTGTTGGGTTTTTGGATTTTGGTTTTGTTCGAGTTAAGTTGATAGGTGTTTTTTTTTGTTGGTGTTTTGTTTGTTGTTTTTCTATTCTTTTTTTTTTCAGTTTTGTTTGATATCGTGTTTTATGGTTAGTTTTTTGCTTGTTATATTTATGTTTTCATTTTCTGGTTTAGGTATTTGTGTTTGGTCTTGGTTGGTTGTTGTGGGATTGAGTATTTGATGTTATGTTTTTGTGGTTGTTTTGTTGATTTTTGTTTTGGCTTGGGGTTTTGTTTTGTGGTTAGTTTGTTTGGCTTTTACTTTTTGGGCGTTTTTTTTTGTGTATTGGTTTTTTTTTTTTTTTTTTATGATTTTTGTTTTTATGTATATTTTTGTTTGTTTTTTTTTTTTTTTTTTTTTTTTTGCGATTTTTATTTTTTTTTTTCTTTTTTTTTTTTTTCAGGATTTTTCGTTTGCTTTGTTATGTTTTTGGTGTTTTTTTTG
>LBNU01024846.1:112274-152807 GCA_014162995.1 Artemisia annua | reverse complement strand
TCCGTTGTTTGTTGTTGAGAGAGATTTTTTTTTTCTTTTTTTTTTTTTTTTTTGTTTTTTTTAATCACTATCAATATTTTGCCTAACCATTACTTTTTATGAAGTTTGAAACACCAAATCAAATAAAATAATCATCTTAAAAGAAAAATAAGATTCATAATACTTAAATGTTACTTCCACCTTAATTTAACAAGGATGCAATAATCGCACATCTTTCAAAAAATCACAATTATCTTCATGTATATTTTTGTTCATCCACTTCTCGGTCTTCCAATGATTATCATCATCTTCATATTCTGAAGAACAAGCATGCACAAAAACAATTAAAACCATAAAAACAAATAAGAAATTAAAAAAAAAAAAAAAAAAATCCTAACTACTACATACGCATTTGCACAATTCTTGTAATATATCAAACATATTTTAATATAAACACTATATTAAAGCAACTATTCAAACCTTGATAACATCAATCACGACACTTTTATTGATTTAATATCAGGCTATAAAAAACAGAATATGCACCATTCCTCAAAAACATGATATGCACGTACCTGCAAACATGGTATGGCACCTGAAAACATGTTATGCACCATTCCTTAAAAACATTGTATTGCACCGCACAAAAACATGTAGCACCTTGAACATGTTATGCACCAATACCTTAAACATGTAAATGTATACCACCATTCCCTTATTTCAAAATGACACTTCTAATTAACAACACTCATCTAGATATCCCTTGCACTAAAATCAGAACAACCGGTGTTCATCAAATTACGCGACCAATAAAATAACTAATCTAAGACACCCCCTTTTAACATTTTTTTTGTTAACCATGTACAAGTAACATAACACATTACCATTGGATTCATCACAATCCAAACACAATGTTAATTAACAAGCCCGGTTCAAACCACCATTGTTACATATATTTTTCATTATCCACATTTCATTTTATCTTAACAATCCCAAAACACATGTTACTACCATATTACACTTGAAACCTTTGATTTAACATCAAAAAAAAATTACTTGCATTCAATCCTTAATCAATAATAAAAATTTCAGCAAAACCCAAAAAAAAAAAAAAAATATAAAATCGATCTATCAAATCATAACCAAATGTTTAGACTTAATTAATCTAACAAATTGCAAACAATCATAACAAGAATTGAAGACATGCTGTATTTCAATTTTACAAACCGGACCATTAAACCATCAACGAATTAAAACAAAATAATAATAATAAAAAAGAATACAAATAAAGAACCAAGGATGTGGTTACCTGACATTGATGTACTGTTATTCGACCCACAGAAATAAACGGAATTGTAGGATCATTGATTGTATCGCTAATGTTGGAGATTTGGGGGTTTTGGTTTGTAGGTGTAATAGGTGAACACGAAAATATCTCATCAAACATTGTTTATGAAACATATCTATGATTACAGCGAAGATGAAAAAAGGCACCAATGGCGGCGATTGAGGTTTCTGGAATAACAACAGTGATCAACGCGTATCCAGTTTTTGGTGGCTAGGAGAATGGGAGAGCAGGCTTCGTGGTTTTTTTAGGTTTTATGTGTAAATCCAGTATCCTTTTAATTATCAAGATCTAGAAGTTTTTCTGGTGATTCGGAATGGGAGAGGAGGGTGGCGGTTTCTAGGTTATAGAGAGAGATGTGATCCACAATTTATGCTGGCACCTTTTTAGGATGTGACTATAATACCCTTCAGCCATTTAAGTCATTTACAAAAGTTTCCTTGTTCTTTTCATTAATGACACTAATGGCACATATCATCTCATCCATTGATTAAAATATCCAACGGTTCAAAGAGAGTTCTCGCAGTTCTCGCACTTAACAGGGTTCTGAAAATAAAGTTACACTATATATATATATATATATATATATAGGGGGGGCTTTATTTTCAGAACCCTGTTAAGTGCGAGAACTGCGAGAACTCCTCTAGACCAATGAGATTTTTTTCAATATTAAAGATTATTATTTAATCTAAAGGGTATTATAGTAAAAGACAGTTTTTTTATTTTTAAGAATTTTTTATTAAATTTCGGTATTAAATATCTCATGATTTTCGGATTTATTTTTTTTTTATTTTTTTTTAGCATTTATGTTTCTAGAAAGTCAAGGTGCATATGTGTTTCTTTTAAATAATGTTAATTTATATGTGTTTTATTGTACAATAGTTTAAACTTCAAATGAATTTTACTTAAAATTGTAATTGGACATATGTTTCTCCGGTCTATTCTATATACTTCTTAAATAAAAACTAAAAACATTAATTATAGTCATAACAATTTGTTACAAACCAAGATCATAATATTCTACACAAATCTTTATATTAAATGAAATACAAATCAAATGTATCATTTTAAATATACATATGCGCGTCTTCTAATAACATATGTGCACAAAACATATGTGCTTGATGTTTTTCATCAGATTCTTTCGAACATGTGTGCACGTCTTCAAAGAACATACATGCATGCCTTTCAAGAACATATATGTACTTTCGGTTTCTCATCAAATTCGTTAAAACATATGTGCACGCCTTCAAAGAACGCCTTCAAAGAACATATTGTCACGCCTAAAAAGAATAGTCAAGATTAAACACTTTGAAAATAAAACTCAAGATAACATCATATATGCACAAGCTTAAACTAGCAAACACAAATAAATAGGAATAATTCAAACATAAAACACATATGTTTAATAATCCAAACACAAAACATATATGTTTTATATGTAAACATATATGTTTTAGGCTCATCTATCATGTCGCATATTTACCATTTTTTAAACACTCATCCAAATTATCTAAAATCTCATGTACAATCAACAAACCAACCAACCAAGGTCCAAAACAGTAACAAAATCAGCACAAATCCAAGATAAAGTTTTCTATAGCTAGGATCTCGTAGTAATTTTTTTTTTGAACAGATCGTAGTAATTATTTACTCCTACAATATTATACTAAAAAAATCTAATTCACAAATCCACCTTCTTCCTAATAACCATCTTAGCATCCATACATTGTCTTATCTACATACTTTCATGTGAGTTTAATAGCAGAACAAATCAAATAGTATGATAACAAGCAACATCCTCTACGAATAAAACCTTTTTGACCCAAATATACCCAAATAATCTTTAGCCGTAAACCACATTAATTCATTCATATCAAAACCCATATTTCATTTCATGATCGAAACCCAAATAGTATATTTCAGATCGGAAACGAATTCAGATAAAAAACCAATTCATTTCGAAACTAAATTAAAAAGAAAAAAATAAATAAATAAAAAATAAAACCTTTAGCTTCACATATTAACGCCAACAACGAATAACACTTCAGTTTTTCAAATCAAAATTTTTTCATAACTCATATTTTTTGTTATTAGATCGGAACCCAAACATGATAAAATTAACGAATCATAAACTTACAATGAAATAAGTCTGAACACGAGTCGCTTCATATCACATTCCCACACCCTAACCCGTCAGCGACAAAACACAACAACCACAACGGGTCGAAGCTGTTGTTTGGGTTGTTGGTTTCATAGATTATAAATCTGATTTGAGAGTTACATACTTACATCTACCATTCCATTTGATTTCTTTTTATGTTAATGTAAAAGAAATAAATAAAAGATAAATGAACATGAAAATGAAAGCAGGTAAAAAAATGAATGGAAGAAGATGGAGGCGTGCTATGTGTAGAGAGAAGCAAATGGGTGGTTACTAGGTTAAACATCAAAAAATGTGTAGGTGACGATTTTTTTTAAATCCCTATAATACCCTTTTTGCTTTTATTAGATTTTTATTTTTTTCTATTTATTTACAAAACTGCCACATTTGATTTTGACCATTGATCAACTAATCCAATGGCTATAAAAGAGTTCTCGCAGTTCCCGCACTTAACAGGGTTCTGAAAATAAAGTTACACTATATATATATTCTAAATAAACACTTATTACTTTCATAAAAGCGATAAACTTTTTGAGTGTTTGGATAATTCTATTGCCCATTAGCTTATTAGAATTATAAGGTTAGATTAAGCAATGAGCATTAAGGTGTTTGGATAATTTTTTTGACTTGCTAGCTTATTGATTCTACAAATACTTTTTTGCATGTAATGATTCATTACAATAAATGACCTAATAATAATAATAATAATAATAATAATAATAATAATAATAATAATAATAATAATAATAATAATAATAATAACTCTCATTTTCATTTCTTGGAGGTCCTCATTTTTTTTTTCTTCATTCAATCTTGTAATAGAATCAAAATTACATAAAAGTTAAAGATTAACTAACCACATTAAATAAACTTCCTATCATTAATAGGCATTTTAGTCTTTCCATACGTATCCCACACACGTGTGTTTAGTTTAACTCTTACAACACCGAGTGAGCATGCGTTACAAACCACTATATCAGTGATTGCGTTACATGTCCCGGCGCCACTCCCACCAACCAAGTTGTAGCACTATTTTCGGACGGAAAGTAACGGTAAAAAAAATTCAAAAAAGCTAGCGCATTTTTGAAAATATAATATTTTTTCAACTTTTAAACATTTTAAATTTTTTATAAATACTCAATAATCACCGATTTTTAACACTGACTTCCACCTCTACCTTGCATCTTTTTATTTTACTTCCAACTCACAAAAATGAATAACCAAGAATGGATCATTCAAATGCTCAACATTTTGTAAAATCGAATACTCAATTCTTCAACTTTGTCTAATCTAAAATCTAAACACACTATCATCCGCAAATTTCATTTGCTCAAATCATAACCAGCTTCCTCCATTTGGTACCTCATACCAAATCCCAAACAAATTTACCAATTTTCAGCCCGAGCAACTCTAACTTTCCGCCCAATTTCAACTTTAACAACAATATTAGGGGTGTGTAGAAAACTGAAAAAACCAAGAAACTGCAACCAGAAAACCCAAACCGATGGTATGGTTTTTGTAATTTATAAAAACCCAAGTTTGTGGTTCAGTTTGATTTTAGCAAAAACACTATACCCAAAAAAACCAAACCGACAAAACACATGTAATCTTAAAAACTCGTGTTTTTATTGCTTATTTAATATGTCATTTATAACAAATAAAAAGTTATCATCGAGAATTATGTGGTCGTTACTTTTTTATTGTCATTATTGTGTCACTTTACGACGCATAAACAATTCTCTTATATATTTTTTTTATGATCAATAGTTTTTTATTATCGTTATTTTGTGTTTCTTTATTCTTGAAACTTGAAAAAGTTATTATACGTTGCATTGTAAATTCGAAAATTGAAATACCAAACTTTTTCAAATCCTTTATGTTCTTGCTTCTAGAGGAAAACTAAGATATATGGATTCATCTAAGGTGTTGGATTAATCGTTGATGTCAAGAATTCACGTATGCATGGCATGAGTTTCATTTAATAAGTATTTATGTTTCTAGTTAATAATTTATTGTTAGTTTGAATTAGTAGAAGGTGTGACCGAATCTTATGTATGTGCATTTGCACGTTGGGTAGAAGTGGTCATGTTTACCTGGTTTTTAGGTGCTACTTTCATGTTTAAGTTGTTACTTTTGAAAGCTATATATAGGCCTTGTTTTCACATGAATAAAGCAAGTACTCAGAAGTTCTTTTCTGCAAGTCTCATACATCACTTTCATATTATTTGTTTCATTTATAGCAAGTTCTTTCTTCTATATCAGTGAGTTAGTGAGAGTATTGCAATCTGAGTTCCTTCATAAGGTGCCCAACAATACTGTAATTTTAGGCCACTTTTTGTACGGGTAACTCAGTTGATTTTGGAAGAACACTTTGTGAATGAAACATTCATGTTCCGTTAATGTTGGCAGACACTCATATAAGTGGACCATTGAGTCGATAAAAACGTTATTAGAGTTGGGCGTGTTAGCTGGTTTTGTTTCTATTTATCTGCATTGTTATATTAATAAATTCATACCATGCATAAACTACTCAGTTAACAATGATTTTTTGTTGAGTAACCTTGGAAAACAATATAACCTTGTTATGTAATCAAACATGAGCTTTTATTGGTCAATTATGGATCTAGTGCCGTTTATTTTATGGTTTGTATTTTGTAATTCATTGCTGAGGTGAGATCTATGCAAAACAAGTATCAATTAAAAAACAAATAAGTCAATCTCAACCATCCATCCACCTTTCATCTAATGACTAAGATCAAATAAAAAAAATAACAAAAGGAGGGCAAAATTGGCATTTTAGCTCATTTAATATAAAAACCCACTTTCCACATTTTTTTTAAAAACAACATATCTTGCAAACGGTAAATCTTCAAGCTACGAAAAATACACCATCGCGACGAGAAAAAAATTATCTTTCTATACATATGCATTGTTATATACTTTCGACGAACTTTTTTTTTCAAAATTCCGTCCAGAAAAATCCCACGGGATTCGTAAAAAATCCCATGGGATTCGTAAAAAGACGATTTTTTTTCTTCAAAATTCCCGTCTAGAAAAATCCTACGGGATTCGTAAAAATCCCATGGGATTCGTAAAAAGACGATTTTTTTTTTCAAAATTTCCGTCCAGAAAAATCCCACGGGATTCGTAAAGAAATCCCACGGGATTCGTAAAAAGACGATAAATCACAAAGGATTCAGTATGAATCCCATGGGATTCTTTGGTGCATCCCATGGGATTCATTGTGAATCCCATGGGATTCTGTATGAAATCACAAGGGATTCATTGTGAATCCCATGGGATTCATTGTGAATCACATGGGATTCTGTATGAAATCACAAGGGATTCATTGTGAATCCCATGGGATTCATTGTGAATCCCATGAGATTCTGTATAAAATCATAAAGGAGTATATTTTTATGAATTTGCAGTGACAATTACATTAATCCAATCATCTCACATTACATTACTACTACTACAAAAAGATGACAATATCAAATTGAAATCCACTACTACTTCAAAGAGTGACAACAACTTGACATATATAATCCACTTCTTTAAGCCATCTATTGCGAGTTGCATATTAGAATCTGATCACATTTCTTCATCTAATTTCACCGCCACTTCCTAATTCATTGTAGAATTAATTATTATTACAATATTAATTACTAGTAATTAAATAAATCAAAAGAAAGAAAAAAGGAAACCTTGATTTCGAATTGACATTTTTGAAGAATGCCGTCATCAACTCATCATCATCTGTAGACAAGTGCTACAAATAAACATCTTCAATTAATTACTAGTAATAAATTATTCAATTAATTACTAGTAATAAATTATTCAATAATAATAAGAAGAAAAATAAAATAAAATAGAAACCAACATACCAGTGTAATATCCCATCAAATGAAGGAAAGCCACCGTCAAGTTCATTTTCAGCATCATTATTTTCAGAGGACGACCATAAACCCAACGTTGACTTGTTTACAGAAACAACCTCCTCTTCGTCACCGGCGCAATCAATAACGATAATAAGAAGAATCCTGTCACCCCCACCCCCACCTCCCACACACACATTACACATACAATCATCAGAAAATAGAACTCATCGGAAAAATAGATCGGTGGTGCGGCGGTTGTATCGTGGTTCTCCACCTGAATATAAAGGTTTTTTTGGGAAACAACTATGAGAGAGAATTAGAGAGTTAGGTGAATGAGAGGAGAGAGATGAGTGAAAAATAGTAAATAAGAGAAAAAATAAAATTACAAAACTATCCTTGTGTGTTAAATGCAGATGTATAATATAGGTCGTAGGATGAAAGAAAAATCAATGGTTGAGATTGAGTGTTATGATCTTTAGATATTTTTTGTTTCGCGAACTTTTCTCATGAGCCTTTACTCACCCTTAAAGTCTAACTAATAGACTAGCCCATTAACTTATCATATCCTTTAATTGCCACCGGCTAATCTTTTTATGTTCAAAAAAAATCTTTTTATTTCCGAGTAATTAAGAAAGCGATTGCCCACCACAATTTTTAATATAATAAATAATTATTTCCCGAAAACATTATATTTACGTCACAACACCACATCAACAAGATTTCCATAACATTAGATTTTTTTTTTCATACAAGATGTAACCAATACTAGATATAAAAAAATCATATAAAAAATTTATGTAGTAATGAAATGAAGCAAGCTAAGACATATAGATAGATGAAAAAGAAACACTAGATCGATATATATTAATAATGATTCAGCTCTAGCTCGGTCGAGTAGTTATATATATACAGACCACATGAAAAAAAACAGATCTGAAATAACGGTTTATTTGAATGATGAATGGAGTAATAATTTATTTATACAAGACATGCATTGATATTGTTACCATAATTAATTAGTATTTGAGCACAAAAAGTAGACTCTATGATCGATATATTTTATTTATAGAAGACATTGATATTGTTACTATAATCTTTTATATAATAAAATAATAAACAATTGGACCAATAGGAATGCTCGATTTTGACACATATGCGAAATCGAGCAATATGATTGGCCAATAAAAAGTCAAAATTGAATTGATTTTGGTCAAACTTTAATAAATTTGGTGGAGAATTTGATTAAAGAAAAAAAACACATAAAAATATAGGTGTCAAATTTATAAAAATAAAAAGTATAAAAAATAGGAGGTAATTAATAAAACATTAATGGGTTGAATTTTAAATATATTATAGGGAGTTAAGTGTAAAATTATAAATCTCCATATTTTTTGATAACTTTAGATAATAAACAAATAACACCTTATACTTTATACCCCCTACACTTTAAAATATGAACTTTGTTTACAATTACATAAGTATTAGTTTTGGTTTGATATTTCCATCCATTAAACTTACAAAATTTTATAAATGTACGAATTAGTTTTAATATACCTTAAATAAATTTAAAATAAATATTACTTTTAAACTTTCATCTATTAAAATATCTTTTACTATGTACGTTAAATATAAATAAGAACTCATGTTATCCTATTTAAAAGTTTAATCTATACGTACACGGGTTTGAATATTAAATACAGTTAAGTTATTATTAACGGTAATATAAATATCAAATGATAAATACAAGTTACTGTGATATGAAAATAAATATACGCGATTGTACTTATAACGCCTCATGTAATTATTATTTAAAGTTTATATACGGATATCCGGAAAAACATTTTAACTTTACGGAGTATATTTTAACTACATCAACGCTCATTATGTGCTACTAAACTCGCAAATTTTATACAACATGATATCAATAGTTAAAGTTAAACAACAACATTAACCTCAACATTAACATCTATGTCAGATAAACAAAGTTAAATCTTTCATCCAATAAAATTTTTACAAAATATTAATTGATATTAATACATAATGAAAAACTCATGCATACTTATTAGTTGTACTTATATCATAATTTTCACGGATAAATTCTTATATATTCATAAAGTAAACAAAAAAATTAAAATAAATTTGATTTATGTGTAAACCCATGTGATCAAAGAACCTTTGGCCTAATAACATTATAAGGAGACACGCTCAAGAATCAAATATAAGGTCGATGCCACGGTTCTATTTACAATTTATGCTAACTATTTTTCTTATTTTCGCACATGTTGATACTCTGAACTTTTTAAAATATACGTAAGATTTTATGTTTTTAAACGATAATACTATATAACTAAATTTTTCTGGAAAAACCCGTGCATGCACGGGTATTATAACTAGTTATTTGAGCAGAAAAAGTAGACTCCAAATTTTAAAAATTAATTTTTTCAACTCTTACAAATTACTCCAGCGAGTTTTAAATTCACAACTTCTGATTTGATGAGTAATTTATTGGCCATTAGACCAAAGGCCTTAGGTAGATTTTAAATAGATTTAGGGTTTGTTTGATAGGACGGAATAAAATATCAAATAAATGGAATAAATGACGTAATAAAATAAATGATGTAATGCGATGATTCATACCGTTATTAATCATGTTTAGTTTGGTTGGTATGATAGCACGGGATGGAATCAATATGGAAAGACTAAAATGCCTATTAATGATAGAAAGTTTATTTAATGTGGTTAGTTAATCTTTAACTTTTATGTAATTTTGATTCTATTACAAGATGGAATGTAGAAAAAAAAAATGAGGACCTCCAAGAAATGAAAATGAGAGTTATTATTATTATTATTATTATTATTATTATTATTATTATTATTATTATTATTATTAGGTCATTTATTATAATGAATCATTACATGCAAAAAAGTATTTGTAGCATCAATAAGCTAGCAAGTCAAAAAAATTATCCAAACACCTTAATGCTCATTGCTTAATCTAACCTTATAATTCTAATAAGCTAATGGGCAATAGAATTATCCAAACACTCAAAAAGTTTATCGCTTTTATGAAAGTAATAAGTGTTTATTTAGAAAAAAATATATATATTAATATAACCTTATAAACGCTTAAAAAGCATCTAAGATATGCAATCTCAAGTACCAAATATATATATATAACTGAACATCATGGTACTAATTAATGATAGCTTAATTTAGCCAAAGCAAACATATGTAACTTATGATCGAACAACAATAACAAAACAATAGTCAAATAATAATAATAATAAAATAAAGTTTAAAGATATAATTCAAACCTCAAACTTCATCCAGAATTTGGAACACCGATCGATGCATTTCTTTGTTTATTTGAGTAAGGGTTCATGGGTTTATATATTAGAATGAAGAATGGGGTAATAACTTATTTATAGAAGACGTTGATATTGTTACCATAATTATTTGAGCAGAAAAGTTAGACTCTAAGATATCGCTACATAGGAGACGTATCCCACACACGTGTGTTTAGTTTAACTCTTACAACACCGAGTGAGCATGCGTTACAAACCACTATATCAGTCATTGCGTTACATGTCCCGGCGCCACTCCCACCAACCAAGTTGTAGCACTATTTTCGGACGGAAAGTAACGGTAAAAAAAAAATCAAAAAAGCTAGCGTATTTTTGAAAATATAATATTTTTTTCAACTTTTAAACATTATAAATTTTTTATAAATACTCAATAATCACCGATTTTTAACACTGACTTCCACCTCTACCTTGCATCTTTTTATTTTACTTCCAACTCACAAAAATGAATAACCAAGAATGGATCATTCAAATGCTCAACATTTTGTAAAATCGAATACTCAATTCTTCAACTTTGTCTAATCTAAATCTAAACACACTATCATCCGCAAATTTCATTTGCTCAAATCATAACCAGCTTCCTCCATTTGGTACCTCATACCAAATCCCAAACAAATTTACCAATTTTCAGCCCGAGCAACTCTAACTTTCCCAATTTCAACTTCAACAACAATATTAGGGGTGTGTAGAAAACTGAAAAAACCAAGAAACTGCAACCAGAAAACCGAAACCGATGGTATGGTTTTTGTAATTTATAAAAACCCAAGTTTGTGGTTCAGTTTGATTTTAGCAAAAACACTATACCCAAAAAAACCAAACCGACAAAACACATGTAATCTTAAAAACTCGTGTTTTTATTGCTCATTTAATATGTCATTTATAACAAATAAAAAGTTATCATCGAGAATTATGTGGTCGTTACTTTTTTATTGTCATTATTGTGTCACTTTACGACGCATAAACAATTCTCTTATATATTTTTTTTATGATCCATAGTTTTTTATTGTCGTTATTTTGTGTTTCTTTATTCTTGAAACTTGAAAAAGTTATTATACATTGCATTGTAAATTCGAAAATTGAAATACCAAACTTTTTCAAATCCTTTATGTTCTTGCTTCTAGAGGAAAACTAAGATATATGGATTCATCTAAGGTGCCCAACAATACTGTAATTTTAGGCCACTTTTTGTACGGGTAACTCAGTTGATTTTGGAAGAACACTTTGTCAATGAAACATTCATGTTCCGTTAATGTTGGCAGACACTCATATAAGTGGACCATTGAGTCGATAAAAACGTTATTAGAGTTGGGCATGTTAGCTGGTTTTGTTTCTATTTATCTGCATTGTTATATTAATAAATTCATACCATGCATAAACTACTCAGTTAACAATGATTTTTTGTTGAGTAACCTTGGAAAACAATATAACCTTGTTATGTAATCAAACATGAGCTTTTATTGGTCAATTATGGATCTAGTGCCGTAATGCTAAAGGTATGCAGATTTGATTATGAGATTCGTAACTTGATGCCTACCATTCATGTCTCAATAAGTTTCCGTTTATTTTATGGTTTGTATTTTGTAATTCATTGCTATGGGCCTTTAGTCACCCTTAAAGTCTAACTAATAGACTAGCCCATTAACTTTAAACCACAATATGGCCCATATAGGATAGGGATATTGTTATGTTACTTTTAGCAAAACTATTGAGAAAGTTAAGAACAAGTGGGAAGGTGCCCGCTGCTTTTAGGAATTTTTGCGATAATTATTAACGAATAATGTTTGGGTGGAGCTTCTTATTGTAAGATTGTGGCATGTTTTTTTCCGAAACGTGTTGTATTTGTTTGGAACAAATGTCGTATGAAGCTATATTTTTAGTTGTCGTACGACGTCCTTTTTGGAAAGAATTTTGTGTCGGGCACCAATATGTCGTGGCGGGGCTAATTTTGACCGTTATAGTTTTAAAAAAGTTTAATATAATTTTAAAGTTATTTGATAGGTTAATGGTGCATTTTGAAAGTTCTTTTATTTAGAAACTATATATATATATATTAAACTTCAACATTTTTTATAAAACCGTAGGTACGTCAAAAGTATATCAATATTGCGCTTGTTTTGTTCGTTATCGAGAAATCGGTAGGTATCTATTTCAAGAAATCGGTAGGTATCTATTAGATATTTGGCAAATAAAGTTTGTTATATAAAAAAGTCGTAAATATTAAGAAGTTCAAGGTGTGTTTTGTAAATGTTTTTTTTTTTTTTTTTTTTTTTTTTTTTTTTTTTTTTTTTTTTTTTTTANCGTTTATTTTATGGTTTGTATTTTGTAATTCATTGCTATGGGCCTTTAGTCACCCTTAAAGTCTAACTAATAGACTAGCCCATTAACTTTAAACCACAATATGGCCCATATAGGATAGGGATATTGTTATGTTACTTTTAGCAAAACTATTGAGAAAGTTAAGAACAAGTGGGAAGGTGCCCGCTGCTTTTAGGAATTTTTGCGATAATTATTAACGAATAATGTTTGGGTGGAGCTTCTTATTGTAAGATTGTGGCATGTTTTTTTCCGAAACGTGTTGTATTTGTTTGGAACAAATGTCGTATGAAGCTATATTTTTAGTTGTCGTACGACGTCCTTTTTGGAAAGAATTTTGTGTCGGGCACCAATATGTCGTGGCGGGGCTAATTTTGACCGTTATAGTTTTAAAAAAGTTTAATATAATTTTAAAGTTATTTGATAGGTTAATGGTGCATTTTGAAAGTTCTTTTATTTAGAAACTATATATATATATATTAAACTTCAACATTTTTTATAAAACCGTAGGTACGTCAAAAGTATATCAATATTGCGCTTGTTTTGTTCGTTATCGAGAAATCGGTAGGTATCTATTTCAAGAAATCGGTAGGTATCTATTAGATATTTGGCAAATAAAGTTTGTTAGATAAAAAAGTCGTAAATATTAAGAAGTTCATGGTGTGTTTTGTAAGTTTTTTTTTTTTTTTTTTTTTTTTTTTTTTTTTTTTTTTAAATTTTTTTATTTAGTATTCGAATAAAAAAATTGAAAAGAAACGGATCATCTATTCCTATTGGCTAACACAAATACTTGTTTATGTATCTTGGCTCAAGAGAGAATATGCCTTCGGGCCATAGTATATAGATAACTATGTATGGACTAAACACAAACCTAGGCCCAAATGAATAAAAAAATTATAACTCATACATCAACAGAATTAGTAGTATGTATGAATTACTGTACATGTAAGCGCAAATTTAGGTAAAACATTAAAACAAGCACATGGAGCAACTATTCAATCTATGAACAAAACAAAAACAACAAAAATAATGATCATTCCAAATTTAACAACATTGTTTAGCCAAGTCCGTATACATGATAGGTATACTTGGTGTACGGTTTTAGTCCTAGCGACCCTAGTTAATGAGCTCACAACCCACATGCTTTTTTTTACAACAAAATTTATTTATCTTTCATTCCATGGGTGATATAGGTTTTGCTTAAACAAGACACTCCCACTATCATTTCCTTTAATTGCCACCGGCTAATCTTTTTATTTCCGAGTAATTAAGAAAGCGATTGCCCACCACAATTTTTAATATAATAAATAATTATTTCCCGAAAACATTATATTTACGTCACAACACCACATCAACAAGATTTCCATAACATTAGATTTTTTTTTCCATACAAGATGTAACCAATACTAGATATAAAAAAATCATATAAAAAATTTATGTAGTAATGAAATGAAGCAAGCTAAGATATATAGAATTATAGATAGATGAAAAAGAAAGACTAGATCGATATATATTAATAATGATTCAGCTCTAGCTCGGTCGAGTAGTTACATATATACAGACCACATGAAAAAAAATAGATCTGTTATATATCATCATCGTATATATATAAAAGATCGATGTACGTGGCTAATTAATTGATTAATCCTAACAAGAAACAATATCATCAGCTGACAAAAGTAGCTGAAGCTGGAGCTCATCGTACTCACAACCTCGTCTAACAGCCTCAAGCACTTGCTCAAAAAGGATGACGTGGCAAGGGATACGTAGGACACCTTGTTGCTCATACCCATACTCTTGAGCAGATTTATTCAAAAGATTTATAAAAATAGGATGGTTTAGCAACTCTGCACTAACGACAAAACGCTCCATCTCGTCTCCAACGTAGACTGGCAGATGTCCTTCAGGTACTCCTCCTCCTCCTCGGCGCGTGGTGGTGGTCTTGGAGGCGCGTGTGCGGCGTGATGAGAGGCGTGACTCGGAGCGGAGGAGGGAGTAGTGAGGTGAGGATGAGGAGTCGGCGACGCGGGACAGGCGGCGGATGAGTTTCTTCATTGTTAAGGTTTTTTTTTTTTTTTTTTTGAGGTTTTTGATGATGATAATAATAAGAATAAGGTTGTTTGTCAGTTGGTTTGTTTTGGTTGGGTTTTGAGAGAGAGAGAGAGAGTGTTAGTTTGTGTTTGTGTTTGTGTGTAAAATGGGGAGAGTATAAAAAGGGAGTTGGGAGAGAGGGTACAGGTAGGTTGTACTTGCAAGGTACATACAACAATTATTCACTACTTTTTTATTTATTTATTAATTAAAATAATATGAGTATTTAGACTTTAGAGTTTAGACTATTGTGTAGTAGTAGTGATAGCGTTAAACAACGCGGTTAACCAATTTCACACATCACTTTTTTACTTTACTATTAGGCGGTGGTGACTCACACATCGTCATCTCAGCTTTTTATCTTATCTCATTTTCACTCACTCTCACTCACCATACATCAGTTTTAATCATCTTCACCCAGCTTTAAAAAAATATACCATACAAATATACCACACACTTACAATACAAATAAAAACGATTACATTTGAAAATAGGCCCACATTTTTCATTTTTGCACCACTCACTTTGGTGAGCCACTCATCATTCGAACACAATTTGACCGTGAGTTTACATATCTGTTTTGGACGTCAAGCGTGAGTTGGCAATTCACCCTACCAAACTCACTACCACTCCGCATAGCCTTAGACTTCTTTCGGTAATCACACCATCTTCACCTTAGTGTCATACTTTTTTCGTCCTAAAATATAAATTAAACTTTGTTTTTTAATCAAACTTTAACTTTAAATATTTTTGTTGTATTATATAATAATTGATGCAAAATATAAATTGATTTGATTTTTAATGTATTTTCATATGATATGATTTTCATCAAATATCATATAATAAAAACAAAAATAGTTATAGTCAAAGTTGGATTCAAAAAGTCAAAGTGTGCTTTTATTTTAGAACGAAGGGAGTATTAGTTTTTTTCTCTCTTCTCACTTTTTTTCATTTTTCTTTCTCAATAGTCATCAGTCCTTTACTTTTATACAAACATACCTCACTAAATACCTCACACATACTAACAAACCAAATAATAAATAATTAAAACAATAACGGGGGCTCACAAATGCGCACAACCATAAGAGGTGAGCCCCTCACCGTTTATATCCCTTTTTGGTTTGGCTCACGTGGCACACAAAAACCTCCCAGCCAGGTGGTACATGACTTATGCATGTCACGAAAGACCTACCGCTCTTGTTGGGATTAGTCTTAGAGCAAAGGGTATCATGACATGTCAAAACAACTAATAGGTGTCACATTCAGCGTCACCTTAGCATCTTTACATTTAATACTCACGCACCAAAATACTTCTCACTCATAATACCCCTTTCAAATGTCATTTGAGCCTCACCCTTACCCAATTGAAACACAATCTTAATGACAAAACCAATTAAAAAAAAAAAAAAATCAAAAATCAAAAATCAAAAATGGCGTGTCAGGAAATTGGCGTTTGACTTGGCGTGAGGAGAGGGTATGGTGGCGGGTGACTGGCAACGCCAAAATGAAGTCCACGTCGAACTTGGCGGGGAGCTGCATTATGATACCCATCCCTCTTAACAATACCATTAACCAGATGTAGCAATAACATTACATTCATCATCCAAACGTGTACTACTTAAACATGAATTATACCTCACAATATATAAACACATAAAACTTATGTTATGATTATTACTTTCTTTTTAAATTAAATGTCTACTCACAAAAGAGAGTACACTATAAAATTTAGATGATTTTATTATGTATCAATGTACTTAATAACTATTCACTAAAATATACTCCCTCCGTCCCAAAATTATTGTCCACTTTGAATTTTCAAAGTCAAATTGGTTCAACTTTGACCATAAATATATATTTGTTATTATATAATACTTGATGAAAAATTATACCATTGAAAAGTACACTTAAAACCCAATCCATTTATATATTTTGCATCAAATATTATATAACACCCACAAAAATATTTAAGGTCAAATTTGAAAAAGAAAGACTAAAAAAGTCAATAGTGGACAATAAATTTGGGACGGATGAAGTAATTTAACTAGATTTATATGAATTTAAACATTTATTTTGAGAAAACTTAAAACAGTGATGCAAACACTTGTTTAAAGACAACACTCTCACTCACATATATTTTTCGGATAGGTTATTGGTAACCTCATAAATGATTGTAATAACTTTGTTAAGTTTTTAAATTTTAAAAAATTTTCTTTTAATTATAAAGCTCCGAAACAAAAATAACAAGAAATTTAAAATTTAACAAACCACAAGTAGTTAAACAAAAATAAATAAATAAATAAAATACGAATCATAAAATAACACTCTCTTATACTTTTAGCAAAACCAATAAAATAAATGAGTAAAACAATATGGGTCTTGTGACTCATCACCTACTACCCTTTTTCTTTGGTTCTTTCCTTTTTAATTATTTCATGGGTTTACAATTTTTATTCCTTCATAATAAACTCACCGTTGCCAGTTGCCATCCTCATTTGACGCTGTTTGGACTTATATTCCTTTCTTAACTTGATTCTTGTCTTATACAATAAACCGCTATTTCGTATGCACATGCTCATGTGCTTAAACATTCATTTTATACCTTAATAGTATGATTAATTCTAATATGCAGTAATTAAGTAAGACACATGTCATGTGAGTTTTGTTCTGTTGGTTTAAGCACACTGTATATATATAATGGCTATAAAAACAAGCCATCTAGCTTGTATTAGCTTGGCTTTATTAAGCTGACTGGGATATTTACTAAGCTTTTAAAATGAGTGTGATCATTGTATATCTAGAAAGGTTTAAGATGTTCATCAACTTAAAACAAATGTGCTTAACACTATGCATATGCATAGTAAATGCATGAACTAAGGAAAAACGTCGAATATTTATGGTATCAAGTTGACGGAGCATAAATCGTAAGCTCATCTTTCGTAGGAAATATATATAACTTATAAGTTTGATAAACTAGTGCGTACACATTTAGTTATTTAGAACTTAACTATTTGAATCTACTTTGTTGATCGATCTTGAGTTAAAATGAAAACGTGTTTTGTGAATATATGTATTTGTAAAGGGATAATAGAGGAAGGTGGTTATGAGCGAAAATGAGTTGTGTTGAAGAAGAATCTTATCCTACATGTCAGGGCGTGGAAAGAAAAGCAAAAGCAAATTAGAGATATTGTGGTCGTTAGTTTTTCATCTTTTCCACCTCGTTTTTATACTATATTTAATTGCTAAAGTTTCTTTGTAGGCGTCATCACATGATGATGATCTTTGATTAATTTATCTATAACCAATTCTTTAGTTTTTATATGTTTGGACAGTTATGTACCAGCTATGTTGATGGCAATCAATCATCAATAGAATGTTATATGAGAAGAATAATATATATGATTGGTAACGACTAAAGCAGTGTTAACAGACGAGTGGGAGTGATACACATATTATATATTGTTAAAGTGTACGTCTCATTGGTGGATATGACGAAGAATGCCACACTCCCTATGTCAAAAGCAAATATATAATATAAATCATCAAAAGCTACCTTACCTAACTCGATCGATCATCAACTTGGCCTTAGCTTGCAGTTGGTATCTACTTGTACATGATGGTGGAAAATTAATACACACCCACTCATATATTATTATTTAAAAAAAATCATATTCAATAACTTTATTATGATTTATTTGACGAGTGACGAACTACTTTCTTGCTCTCACTGCTCGTGTTAGATCACTTCTGTCAATGTCAAAAAACAAATAGTAGTTATACCAAATATATATAACAAACAACTATGATTCCAAGGGGAAAAATGACTACAAAGAGAAGTGATCATCCATCACCAAAAAGTTGTAGCTAGTGATCATAAAACTTGATACAATATATGTGTCCGAACGTCATGACTAACTACATAACTGCAACCGAAGCATCAAGAATTCAAGATCCATTCCTTGATCCCCCGAGTTAATTCTGTTTCTAAAAGAATCTCCGGATTAGCCGCAATGGAAATTTAACCTCTAGCTAGGTCAGAAACGAGCACAAGATACTTTGGTTAGTTTACCAAAGTAGATGTTAAATTTTTCAAAGGAAATGTAACATTGTTTTCCTAAGTTTAGATTATTTGTTATCTTCCCGTATTTTTGCCTATCATATATAATAAAAACGACGGTCTAGCTACCTTTATCTAAATTGTTGTTATGTACATAGCTCATGTGTGCATTATTGTTCCTCTTAATCAAAATCATGCAATTAACATGTATGCAGTATATGTAGCTTAGAGACAAACACAGGGTATAGGACCTTTGTCTATTATATGCATGCGGCACACGGTTTATGCCGACTCTGCGGACCATTAATAATCCCTGTCTCTCCCACACACAGAAAGATACATATAATAGTAGTAAATATCCATGTAATGGCTAAAAAAGAAGATAATAACACAGAGAAAAATAGAGTGGCCACTTGCTTAATTTAACTTCTCCCAAGAAATCGATCGTGGCTAGCTAGCTTAGAGCTAAGACTTTTTGTGAAAAATAAAGAAGATAAACCTACCATAGTGAATTTCAACAAGTAGAAATGTAACAAGACTCAATTGATAATGCATTTACTTAGATTGCCAAGAAATACATTTAAATTTGTTTTAGTCATATATAATTAACGTTATTTGTGCTTTAATTACATTGCATGTAACATACTTATTGTCAACGTAGTTACATGCATCAAAGCATCAAACTATGATTAAATTAATTACATTATAAAAATAAATAAATAAAGACAAGGAGTTATCCGTTCTCAATTTAATTTGTGAATAATAAAGTGAGAATTTGATGAAAAACATGGTTTGGACTCAATCCGAACTTTTCGGCAGCCAAACAAAGCAAAATCTTATCTTCTTTACCTTTACATATGATGGTGTGTAAATCGTGTTTTACTTTTTTCTATAATAGAGCCTGCAATATAATGTTCCAATTTTCATTTCTATTTTTATTTTCCGTGGCTTCATAAAAAAAATATCTGTAAATATTTTCAACGGTATTTTGATTTATAAAGATTTTAACAGATAATTGACTTGTCATAAATAGTCACATCCTGAATAAATAAGATATGATATATGTTGTGTAATGGCCCATTTGGTATGGTTTTGTGAGACACCGTCGGGCAAAGGCACTAGGAAGAATACCGTGTTTGTCTCTATAGGAAATATGAACAATTCGTACTGACCACCGGTTGTTGACTATTCAATGAGTCGAGTTAATGCGATAGAGAATTTGATGAAACTGCATTTATTAAACAAAATAATTAAAGGCTGACTATACATCTTAATAAGTCTACGAATAATTAAGACATATAAATATGTATAAGATTTTTTAAACATTTTGATTGGAACACTTGTCATTAATCTTTTCTTTCCCAGATTTACCCTTTAATAAATATTTCTCAAAGTTAACATCTCTTTTCTTACAATATTTTATCGGCTGATATTCTTACGCAACCAATTTATTTTCATGCGTCTTTTTGTAATTATAATCACCCACATGAACTGAGCGTCCCGTATATTATATACGCAAAATAATTATAAATGATCCCACATGACTGAGTATTTAAAATTAATTTCATGGATGATACAATTTGTTGAAGTAAAATCTTGCGTATCACTCCAAACAAGTAAAGTAGGTCCTCCACTCCTCCGGATGACTATACGTCTGATCCTTCGGATCTCTGTAAGAAAGAAACACGCGTTAGGCTCGCTTTGGGTGTTATCCCAAGACCAAATTCTGGCGTGAGAGTAAGTGTATGATGTCAGAGTATAATATAAGGGTGAGAGAGTAAGAGAATCGTTACCCTAAGGTGAGAAAAAAGTTACGATTGATGTGAGAGAGAAACAAAAGTGATAACCAACTTGTTTAGGGGCAAATTATGGAATAACAAAAATAATCAGTTGAATTTATCATTCTAGTACACGTGTAATCACAGAAATTGAAGTTCTATAATTAAAGCCTATTCAAACATATACATAGTTTTGATCTATAATTCAATTCTACTAATGCTATTTTGTTCTCATTTCTTCGTATTCGATCACCCTCTTTCTCTCACCCTCTTTATGTTTTCTCCACTTTCATATAAAAACACTATAGGCCACATGCGTGGTGACCTATTTTTCATCTTGTTTGTCTCTAAACAAATGATGACTTCGCCTTGTATATAAAGCTAAAAGGCCTGTGTAAGAAAATGTTTAATTGATCTTCAATATAATGTAAAGAGTTATTTAATGTTAGCTCAAATTTAATTCTTTTTTTTTCCGGAATACTGAAATTATAAAATAACCATTTCAACAAAAATGCAGTAAGAGATAATACAATGCAACTTATACAACAACCGAAACTAATATATGACTGTGAATATCATAAGAGAGACCAAAGTTGACTTTACCTAATGTGAAAACGGTGAGCAAAACACATTCCATAAGCAGATGCCCAAAGAAACACGCCTTCATTTTGATATTGTGAATTATGGATGCCAAACACGTGAAATTCACTTTAAATATAGCTTCAGTTCTCGCTAACTATATCGCCCAAATCATGCATGGACCTATGAGGCACCAAAACTTTTTGGTGTATTCCAATCCTTCGAGACTTGTGCGAGACTTGAAGGTATTATCCATTCAACAATTCACCATCTAAAAAGAGCAAATGAAATTTAAAAGACCACGCACAATGAAGAAGAAGATGATGAACAGACTCTGAAGTATCATTGCACCAAACGAAATGAACCTGTTGGCTACCCAGAATACCTCTTAAATTAAGAACTTCTTAACTAAAAGATGCCTTTAAATTGCCAACCAATCAAATCCTTGAACTTTGGATGGGACCTTAATACCTTATTGATTAGTCTCAAATCAAACACATGAAATAAAAAGCTAAAAGCCGAAAATGTTAAACTAAAAGAAAGGGGGATGAGTTTGTTTGTAAGTTTTTGTTTGTCGTAATATATTGCTGCCTTTCTAAAAAAAATAAAAATAAATAAAAAAAAGGGTAGTATTGTTAAGGAGTAGAAATAATTTATTTAAAAGTTAAGGTTTGGTGCTTTATTTATGTCTTGAGTCTTTTTTTTTTTTTTTTTTTTTTTTTTTTTTTTTTTAAGGGGGGTAGATAATTTTTTTTTTTTTTTTGGTTTTTTTTTTTTTTAATATATTGTTAACTTTTTAAAAAAAAAATAAATAATAAGGTTAATTTTCATCGCAAAAAAAATTTTACACGAAAAGAAAATGGTTGTGTTACCTCCTCATTTACTTGGATAATGAGGTGGATTAACAAAGTAGAGTGTAAATTAAGAAATGGAAAAAGTTGGGTGGAGCAAGGTACAGGTAGGTATGACTAGCTTAAATAATTGTAGATGATTTGAGTACGTCCGTATCATGTCCGTAATTTGCCGTACGGTCCATGCCGTATACCAGAAGACGTGACCTCTCCACGTCTACCTTTTCATACCCACTTGCATGTAATTATACTTATTAAATTTATATATTTATTGATTATATGGACCCCTACCGATACCACTCACTATTCACCACGACATCATGTCTTCTTCACCCAACTTTCCGACTAGTTTCCTCTCATAACTCGTCAAAGTACTATTTTATTTTGTGTTGTTAGTTTGCGTCTTTCAACCAACTCCACAATTCTCAATTTCTTATGTTATCTTTTCGATTTACGTGAAGCAAATGCAAGTTTATATATGCCTTTTTCAGTTTTCCTTGTTATAGACGACATCATTACATACAAATATATCATTTCATATAGAATAACGACAAATAGCTAGCTACAAGGAAAGACACAAGGACAATGCCAATAAGGACGACCCAAGCTATGTTTTTTTTGGTATCATTTGGTTCTTCACGTGTCTTTGCTACTCCATCCTCTTTTGTGTAAATAGTACAACAAACCATATGCTAGCTGCTTCCTTTTATTCATTTTTCAAGTATGGTAGTATTTATTTTGTGTGGAAATTTCATGTTTACTGTTTACTGTTGCATCATTTGATGAAAAACGCGTTATATGCGGGGAAATAGTATGGAATGGCTTGGGGAGCATGTGCATGGCAGAAGTGAGTGAGTTAAATGCTTGTCAAGTTAATAAGTAGACATATATAGAAAGAGTAGTTGGATTCAACCGTACACATTAGATGCTCCGAACTGATCCATCAGCACTTTACTTTGTCTTCAAAATTCAATTTAAGTTTTCTTTTTGTAAACGATGAATTTAATTAGTGCCTTTTACAAGTAAAACCAAAATACAAAAAGCTACATTACAGTCAACATTTAATTTTTAGTCCAGATGGTTCATGTGGGACGTACATAACTTACTACACTTCTATATATGCATTATCCATGAATAATGCAAAAGTATCTTTCCATGAGGGTTTTGGGTCGAAGCATACCTGATAACGCCATATTGTCCAAAGAGTTGTTTGACAACACGAAGGAAATATGTTTTGAGGGTGCTCGAAAGGGAGCGATGATATGATCAGCCAAAAAAACAAAGCAATGAATAAGGCTACCACGTTATTAGGATTACTCGGCATGTTCAACTTATTTGCTCTTTCGTCTAAATTTAGAAAACCTTCTTTCTTTAAATAGAGAACTTCTAATAATTAAGAATTGTGAAAATTCTTGTAACCTTAAAATGCTTAAGGTGACGATCGAAAGACAATAGTTGTAAGGAGACTACGAGTCAGTCACTCTATGAACTAATCGAAAACCCGTAAAGGATGCATGATTCGTCATGTAGTTAGAAAACTACAAAAAGTACGAGCATAGAAGTTTTTGGTATGAAGAAGGACGTGAAAGTCGTAAGGTGGTGACCTACGGGTTTTAGAATTTTGTGACACATGTACGTGTGGTTTAGAAATTTGGAGATGCTTGTGGCTATAATTAATTGCAGCTAGCGTTGGTCGGTCAATTAAAACGGTTAATAAAGGCCTGTGGTACGGTTTCCAAACCGTACTCAGAAACCTCGAGGTAGGGGACTAGCTTTAATTGTCTTTGAAGCATATATATATGTGGTCCATCGATGATGCTTATTCAAACCAGAGCTTCTCACTCGTCACTTGTAACTTAGCCATCATAACCATTTGGGGTGGCCTAATGCTCAAAAAGTTTGTTACAATCACATTGGAATTTTTAAAGTTTCAAGTTTAATTTAGAGTTAATAGCAATTTTTATTTCATCAAAATAGAATTTACATAATAGCATTTAATAGCAACGAAAACATTCTCATATATTTACATATAAGTTATGAAACCAATAAAATACGAAAATGAACATCAACGTGATACTGATCTCCTTTTAAACTATCATTCCTTGGCCATTTGATCCAATCAACAACACATAGCACGCTTTATCGACGAGTACTCAATTTTGTCCAAATTCGGTTTGGTCACGCCATTTATTGGCTTATGAGCCACTTTGGTATCCTGAACAAGTTCTCTGTTAGAGAAGCGACCGTTCACTCATGCTTTGGACGAGTTAAAGTATAACTTACTAGTCTTCGATAGAACATTAATTTTTAAAATCTTGATTCTTAAAAATCTTTCAGTCGATACATGGTTAATAGTTATTTATAAATGTTAGCTTTTATATATAGATGAGTGGATTTTGACAAGTGTGTCTATTGGAATGTCTAGAAGGCAAAAACTCATAACTCGTGAAATTCTTACTTTTTATTTTGCATTTCCAGAAAATTAAAAATAAATAAATCAAGTCTTTATTTTGCCAACTCAATTTTCAAATTCGTTTGCACTTATGTGAACTAAGGATGAAAAGATAACGGTCAAAATGGAATACTGAACTTAGCAAAAATTTAAAATGGACATGCCCTTACATAGTTACATGTATATATACAAACAAATTTTAACAATAATTTAAAACAAACAAGCCTTTGCATGTATACAAACGACAATCACTAAGCTTTTTTATTAATAAAAAAAAACTCATTGTTTCAAGATAACGGTCTAAACGAAGTGCAAACACAAATGCATTTAGGAGTTTTTTTANGCCTTTTTCAGTTTTCCTTGTTATAGACGACATCATTACATACAAATATATCATTTCATATAGAATAACGACAAATAGCTAGCTACAAGGAAAGACACAAGGACAATGCCAATAAGGACGACCCAAGCTATGTTTTTTTTGGTATCATTTGGTTCTTCACGTGTCTTTGCTACTCCATCCTCTTTTGTGTAAATAGTACAACAAACCATATGCTAGCTGCTTTCTTTTATTCATTTTTCAAGTATGGTAGTATTTATTTTGTGTGGAAATTTCATGTTTACTGTTTACTGTTACATCATTTGATGAAAAACGCGTTATATGCGGGGAAATAGTATGGAATGGCTTGGGGAGCATGTGCATAGCAGAAGTGAGGCAGTGAGTGAGTTAAATGCTCGTGAAGTTAATAAGTAGACATATATATATAGAAGGAGTAGTTGGATTCAACCGTACACATTAGATGCTCCGAATTGATCGATCAGCACTTTGCTTTGTCTTCAAAATTCAACTTAAGTTTTCTTTTTGTAAACGATGAATTTAATTAGTGCCTTTTACAAGTAAAACCAAAATACAAAAAAGCTACATTACAGTCAACATTTAATTTTTAGTCCAGATGGTTCATGTACGTGGGACGTACATAACTTGCTACACTTCTATATATGCAAAAGTATCTTTCCAAGAGAGTTTTGGGTCGAAGCATACCTGATAATGCCATATTGTCCGAAGAGTTGTTCGACAACACAAAGGAAATATGTTTTGAGGGTGCTCGAAAGGGAGCGATGATATGATCAGCCAAAAAACAAAGAAATGAATAAGGCTACCACGTTATTAGGATTACTCGGCTTGTTCAACTTATTTGCTCTTTCGTCTAAATTTAGAAAACCTTCTTTCTTTAAATAGAGAACTTCTAATAATTAAGAATTGTGAAAATTCTTGTAACCTTAAAATGCTTAAGGTGACGAAAGACAATAGTTGTAAGGAGACCACGAGTCAGTCACTCTATGAACTAATCGAAAACCGGTAAAGGATTCATGCATGCTTCGTCATGTAGTTAGAAAACTATAAAGTACGAGCATAGAAGTATTTGGTATGAAGAAGGACGTCGAAAGTCGTAAGGTGGTGACCTACGGGTTTTAGAATTTTGTGACACATGTACGTGTGGTTTAGAAATTTGGAGATGCTTGTGGCTATAATTAATTGCAGCTAGCGTTGGTCGGTCAATTAAAACGGTTAATAAAGGCCTGTGGTACGGTTTCCAAACCGTACTCAGAAACTTCGAGGTAGGGGGCTAGCTTAATTGTCTTTGAAGCATATATATATATATATGTGGTCGATCGATGATGCTTATTCAAACCAGAGCTTCTCACTCGTCACTTGTAACTTAGCCATCATAACCATTTGTGGTGGCCTAATGCTCAAAAAGTTTTTACAATCACGTTGGAATTTTTAAAGTTTCAAGTTTAATAATTTAGAGTTAATAGCATTTAATAGCAACGAAAACATTCTCATATATTTACATATCAGTTATGAAACCAATAAAATACGACAATGAACATCAACGTGATACTGATCTCCTTTTAAACTATCATTCCTTGGCCATTTGATCCAATCAACAACACATAGCACGCTTTATCGACGAGTACTCAATTTTATCCAAATTCGGTTTGGTCACGCCATTTATTGGCTTATGAGCTAGCCACTTTGGTATCCTGAACAAGTTCTCTGTTAGAGAAGCGACCGTTCACTCATGCTTTGGACGAGTGAAAGTATAATTTACTAGTCTTCGATAGAACATAGATTTTTATAATCTTGATTCTTAAAAATCTTTCAGTCGATACATGGTTAATAGTTATTTAATGTTAACTTTTATATATAGATGAGTGGATTTTGACAAGTGTGTCTATTGGAATGTCTAGAAGGCAAAAACTCATAACTCGTGAAATTCTTACTTTTTATTTTGCATTTCCAGAAAATTAAAAATAAATAAATCAAGTCTTTATTTTGCCAACTCAATTTTCAAATTCGTTTGCACTTATGTGAACTAAGGATGAAAAGATAACGGTCAAAATGGAATACTGAACTTAGCAAAAATTTAAAATGGACATGCCCTTACATGTATATATACAAACAAATTTTAACAATAATTTAAAACAAACAAGCCTTTGCATGTATACAAACGACAATCACTAAGCTTTTTTATTAATAAAAAAAAAACTCATTGTTTCAAGATAACGGTCTAAACGAAGTGCAAACACAAATGCATTTAGGAGTTTTTTTTATTTTGACTTAATTGTCTTAACTGAGAAAATTACTTAATATTAGAAGTTGGTAAAGTTTGTTTGTTTTAAACTTAATCTAGAAGCATGACTGAACATAAAAAGTCACGAGGATGTTGGTTTTTTCCATTAAGTAACTTGTATATTTATGATTATGGTGATTCCGACATTTATTCAGCATTCAAAACAAATGAAAACCGTTTACCTACAAACAAACATTGTGTTTATGCACAGATACTATAGCTAGACAGGATTTAACAACAATTTTGTATTTATTGATTTGTAAGAGAAAATAGATACATTCTAGTAAATAACCTTGCATGAGAAAAGTCTAATGGTTACGACTTTCTGCAATATGTTGTCGTGTTATTTATGGTGAAACTGCAAATAAATCATGAATGGTTTTTTGTTATGAGCTAGCTAGAATCCAGTCCACCACAAGACCTAGCCCATTAAAGTACTCATACCAAATGGTTTTATGCATGTGAATATTGTAATTTGTAACCATTAACCGTACCGCAATTTATTCACTTTCTTAGAGACCCAATCGGTACTTTTGGAAAATCCAGAAACGAAATAATGGACCATACTGATATCAGACCAGCATATTCTTCCAATGTATCATTTGTGGGTCCAGAATTTGTCAACCATGCATCGAAAATGTTGATATATGTCCATATGATATACAAGAACCGCTACTCGAAAGAGTATTACACCCTTGATATCGATTGTTTGTAAAGAAGTACAGTGGTCAAGGATACATAGAGCGGGATCAACACGTTCGGAAAACCATGAGTAGGTAACCATTTTTTTAAGTTTAATATTGTACCTATTAGAACCAATTTATGTCGAGTCTAACTGAAATGTTCAAATTTGTTGCATTGCAGAGTTGATGGTATTTGTACCCAAATGGATTCGAACAAGCTTTCATACCAATTTATGTTGGATATATAAGATGTTACTTTCAACAACAACAACAACAAGAATAACAATATCAATATCAATAACAATAACAATAATACGTAACTGCCTAGAAGTATCATTACCAAGTAGACGCGCTCAAGTTTACAAATTAACCAAAATTTTGATATGAACATTATTTGGAGATTATGCATATGAAAACCTAAAAAAGCTATAAGTTTTGCTCAATGAATCCACATCAGAGAGTTGGGTGTGGTGAAGAGGCAAGACTCTTCGTTTGGGCCTCACACGTGCCACATCACCCCAACACCTCTTCACAACTAACCCCCTCCTCACCAACAACTAACCTCAACTTACTCATTTGGGGCCCACCACTTACACATTTATTTTTTTCCCACTCACAAAAAATAAATAAATAAATAAATAAAAATGGTACAAATGTCAGAAAATTTTGTTCGTCATGCAGACGAGGAAGTAGGAAACGAAGAGGCATGAAGAGGGGGGGCGGTGTGGCGAAGAGGGGTGAAGAGGCATGAAGTGGCTCCACCTAGGATTGGCGAGCTCCTCTTCGTTGCCATACCCAACTCTCTCATTAAAACAAACGGGCCTATTATACCAATGTAGCAGAAGCAATTGTTCAGAAGGTACAATTTGTGCACAGGGGTGGCAATTCGAGTCGGGTTCGGGTTGTCAGGTTGGCGGGTCAGAAAACCCCAACCCGAACCTGACCCATTTAAATCATCGGGTCAGCTACGTCAACCCTAACCTGTTTACATGTAACCCGAACCTAACCCATTTAACCCGTATATATACTTGGGTTGACGGGTTAAATAGGTTACACGGTTTGAATATGTTAAATGGGCTTCGGGTTGACCCATTTTACTCGTTTTATATACAAAAAAGGGATGGCAATGGGTCGGGTTCGGGGCGGGTTCTAGTGTACCCGTACCCGGACCCGTTTATAATATCCAAACCCGTATCCGCCCCATTACCCGCCGGGTACCAGATTAATATTATCCATCGGTTTTTCGGGTTTCCCCGCGGGTTTCGGTTATCCCCATTTGAATATTATATGAAAAAAATGACGGTATTAATATTAGCTCACACTAAAATCCACCGAAAAAATAAAGAAAAACACCTTAAAATATTCATTTTTTTTAAGTTAAAGAAAATGAATATCGTATCAAACGATTTAACGCTTTTAAATAATTCATGTACATAATAAAATATGTTATGTAATAGAGATATATATATATATATATATAAAATATAATGGAAGAAATTATATATAATGTATATATATTCTAGTTAATTATAATAACAATACAGCGGGTATAGATTCGGGTAAACGGATACGGGTACGGGTACGGGTAATCGGACGGGTATTACCAGAACCCGTACCCGAACCCGTTTAAAAATTTATATCAATACCCAAACCCGCATCCAAACCCGTCAACCCGCCCTCGAACCCGACCCAACCGGTTCGGGTTTCGGTTTTCCTCGTCGGTTTCGGGTTAAACGGGTTAGCGGGTCAATCTTTAACCCATTCAACCTGTATAAGTAAATATAAATAATTTTTAGTTTAAGAAAAAAATCTTAAACGGGTTGGCGGGTCGACCCGTTTATTTTATTCCCAACCCGAACCTGACCTGTTTAATAAACGGGTTAGATATGTTGACCCGAACCTGACCCGAAATCTATTTAGCTCAACCCGAACCTGTTAATTTTCGTGTTGGTTTCAGGTCGGGTCAGAAATTGCCACCCCTATTTGTGCATATGTTTGGTCTCAGGTCATATTTGTTTGACTTTGAATGTCAAACTAGTACATAATTAAAGCTGTTTATTAGAACTTATAAGGGCAAAAATCAGGACTAAACCGTATAACTGAACCCGAAGTACCTAACTTGGTCCCGCGTGCTAGGTACATCTATTTTTTTTTTTGANAGGTTACACGGTTTGAATATGTTAAATGGGCTTCGGGTTGACCCATTTAACTCGTTTTATATACAAAAAAGGGATGGCAACGGGTCGGGTTCGGGGCGGGTTCTAGTGTACCCGTACCCGGACCCGTTTATAATATCCAAACCCGTATCCGCCCCATTACCCGCCGGGTACCAGATTAATATTATCCATCGGTTTTTCGGGTTTCCCCGCGGGTTTCGGTTATCCCCATTTGAATATTATATGAAAAAATGACGGTATTAATATTAGCTCACACTAAAATCCACCGAAAAAATAAAGAAAAACACCTTAAAATATTCATTTTTTTTAAGTTAAAGAAAATGAATATCGTATCAAACGATTTAACGCTTTTAAATAATTCATGTACATAATAAAATATGTTATGTAATAGATATATATATATACATATATAAAATATAATGGAAGAAATTATATATAATGTATATATATTCTAGTTAATTATAATAACAATACAGCGGGTATAGATTCGGGTAAACGGATACGGGTACGGGTACGGGTAATCGGACGGGTATTACCAGCACCCGTACCCGAACCCGTTTAAAAATTTATATCAATACCCAAACCCGCATCCAAACCCGTCAACCCGCCCTCGAACCCGACCCAACCGGTTCGGGTTTCGGTTTTCCTCGTCGGTTTCGGGTTAAACGGGTTAGCGGGTCAATCTTTAAGCCATTCAACCTGTATAAGTAAATATAAATAATTTTTAGTTTAAGAAAAAAATCTTAAACGGGTTGGCGGGTCGACCCGCTTATTTTATTCCCAACCCGAACCTGACCTGTTTAATAAACGGGTTAGATATGTTGACCCGAACCTGACCCGAAATCTATTTAGCTCAACCCGAACCTGTTAATTTTCGTGTTGGTTTCAGGTCGGGTTTCGTGTCGGGTCAGAAATTGCCACCCCTATTTGTGCATATGTTTGGTCTCAGGTCATATTTGTTTGACTTTGAATGTCAAACTAGTACATAATTAAAGCTGTTTATTAGAACTTATAAGGGCAAAAATCAGGACTAAACCGTATAACTGAACCCGAAGTACCTAACTTGGTCCCGCGTGCTAGGTACATCTATTGCCACTAATAATAGCAAAAAATCTGCATTTTTTGTGATGCAATGAATCCTAATGCATCAACAATTGTAGCCCTAAATCTATTGATGTTAATCTTCATATCTTGCCTATCTAAACACATTGCCCGACCCACTTGATAGCTCACTATTGACTGCCACAATGGTGAAGTCACTACGGCCGGATGATCCCAACCGCGCTTTGCCACAATGGTGGAGTCACTACTCTCCTCAGGTTCAATCTTATAGTTCACCCACATGGGCAAATTTCTTCAAATCCGACATCATCTTTAAAAGCAAGCTGTACATTTACAGACTCATGCTGCCATGATTAAGCTCCAAATGGCAGCTTCCAGTCCACTTTCAGATTTAAAGAGCAATCATTCCAGTCCACTTTCAGATTCCCAAACAATCACTCAATAATCAAGAAAAAGGTAAAACTATCAGATTTTTAGATAGGAGTGATCCCCAAAAGATCAAAGCATTTCTTCATAACCACTTCAGTTGCCTCACACAGCAATAAGTTGTTCGTCTCCTCACTAGACCCGACAACCTGCCAGAATTTTCAAAGTTGCATTAACTCCCTGACAAAAATTATCAGAATTTGCCTTTCTATAAATCGAATAAACTTTAAGAATATTGTACGAGAAAAAGTGTATATGTAAGTAAATATACCTGCCACACGGAAGAGCGTAAACCGTTAAACTTATAATTCATAAAGATACTCACACAGGATATGTGGCACAAGAATTGTGCAAGCCTCTCCGAGAACCTAAAAAAGAAAAGTTGGATTATTAATGGAATCATACAATCTACATAATCATATTCAACTACTGTATTATTTACAATCACAAATAATCATAAACATCCTGATACATGTTTTAATTGTTTATTAAACTAGTAAGTATTCAATTCCAAGTTTCCAACAACTATGCTTTATGTAACACCTATATGTTATAAATGAGAAATTATAAAGAACCATATGAAATTGAGAGGAGATGGATGTAGTCTGAGATACGATCCCATATGACTCGATCCTCTCGGATTTTCACACCTCCTCTTCAAAAACCCACGTTATATCTAATAAGTCGAACACAGCAGAATCCTAGAGAAAGCGTGACAAGAGAATCTGAGCAAGAGCCATATATAGTCTCAAAAGCTAGAAGATCAAATCATATCAATTCAATTTCCCAGATCTCAATTTTGGAGTCATTGGTTTATACCATATAAGGGCGGTTGACTGGTTGAGTTTCCATGTAGCATTACATTTCGATCAATCTTCGTTTTCATGTCTAGTATGGTCCAAACACTGAGTTTTTTTTATTAAAAATAAAGGACTATTCCTATAGAGTCATTACAATGGTGGCCGAAACCATGTATGTTTTGGACTATTATAGCATGTGAACAATAAGTTCGTAAATTCCTGAGCCATTTAGCATTTTATATTATATATATTACACAAATGTATCATATTTGGGGATACTAATAGAAGAGGAGAAATCTAGAAAGACAAGTTTTGTCGATTTATCTAAAACTTGATTTGACAAACTCTGATATTCTGTTGATTAACATTTAGATGTCTTTATAACAATTATCTTTACCTCAGTAAACCGGAGCAAATGTAGTCCCAACTCATGTTCATCATCGTTCTTCAATATTAACTCTTCAGCCTGTCACACACAATTAAAATGTATCCTTAATATATAAAATCGGCTTTTTTACCTTTGTCTTACACAGGCATACTATAGCTAAAATTGACTGTGAGCTTTTTTAAATGCACCACAGTAACAGTCACCTGCAAAATTATTTTAGGGATTTTTCATTCACCAAAGTCTTCTACCATGTGGACTTTTTTCAGATTTTTTTGACCCGGGAATAAAAGGTTATCACGTTCTCACGAGATATATAGTTCTCACATGAAATAACATTGAAACGAAAAGAATTTCTTACCTTTAACTTTTTGATGTCTTTACTAGAATCCCTGATAATTGAACAAACTCGAACATGTGTAAACTGTAGATATACAGCAGTATTTCCCTGTTTATCAACATATGTGAGCAAATAAGAAACAAGATCCATGTAAAGATTTCAAATTAATAAACAATTGCAAAACATGACTAGTAATGGATAAACACACCTCTTCGTTAAGAATCTGATCAAAACTGAATGTGTAATTAGTCAATCTGTTGTTCTTCAAGTCTGCATACCTGTTAAGAAAACATGCATAAGTAAAAAACTTGACCAAAAAGTAAGGTATCTTGTGTTATGAAACAAAGGAAATAGCCCGTAAGCATTGTTCAATACAATATTAATAATATTGTACAACTTGTTTATCCAAGTACAGTAGTCGTAATATATTTATGATAAAGCATGAGAATCTTACTTAACAGCACCATATCCGAGTGCTTCAGCAGCATGCTCAAGCTCTTCAGCAGTCCACTCAACAGCCATGCCTGATTAAAAAAAAATGCCTATGTAGTCAATTTAAAACAACCCAATAACCTATCAAGGGATTGATTTGGGATATCAAGGATATTTAACTAAATCGAAACACGGGTTGAAAGTCAGAATGAATATATTTGGTATACCTTGTCTCGCAAGGAGCGCTCTAGAGCGACTTTTAGCTTCACCGAGCAATTTAACCAAGTTAACCACTTTAGTGCTAAAAGTTCGGAATCTCTCAAAATCATCACCTTGAACAAGACCAAATCCTACATGACTTAAAGGGTATTTAGAATGATCATTTGCGATCTACCCTGCACCTTTAGCAGCCTGTGAGGGGGGGAAATTTTGTTGAACTCAATAAGTATTCAACTGGATTTCTTCATCTCTTTTTTGATAATGTGGTCAGTTATGGTGTAAAAAGTTACTTACAGTGATGTAGATTTTTAAATTGTCTACATCAGTGTCTACATCTTCCTCATTAAGTGTATGCCTGCATATGCAAACAGTAGAGGTTTTTTAAGCTTTTTCCCAAAAAAATGTATTACTAGCCAATTGAAACATGTCTTGAAAAAATCAATCAGCATTTATAGCAAGTAAACTAACCGGAAATCTGTGGGATCCAAAAGAGGTAACGACCTAATGTCTAGATGAATGCTTGTTTTTCGGAGCACAACAACTCTAGAGTCTCAAGCATAGGTGAAAAGTGGATTGTAAATGGTAAATGACCCATATGTATTTCCTTGGCTATATGTGAAAAGTATAGACTTGCTCTTCTCACAGAAAGTTTTGGTGCCCATGTGTCTATACCATCCGTTAGCATCTTATGAATAGCCTGCAAGAAATTTTAAAAGGTGATGATACTGAAGTAGACAAGAATTAAGGTCAGAATGGTAATGTACGTTCGTTTTGGAAAAGAAAAATGCCTTAGCTATCCATTTCCTAGATAACTTAAACTTTACAAAACCAGGACCACATGCGACGCATTTTTCCATCATGTCCTTATATTCAGAGCCCATGATATTATCCTTGACGGCCTATATAAAATAAAAGAGTAAAAAAACCTACGCGGTATATTCAAAATCCATGATACATCACTCACAAAAAAAAAAAATATTACCAGTCCAGCAAATTTTGGTCCTCGATACAAGTGAGTCTTCCTTACTTCAGGCCATATGTGCAAGACGCTAGAGCTATTAACAAATGTAAAATTCTGAATTAGTACTCATCATTCAGAAAACAAAGAATACATATATACGGAAGAAAGTAAAAGTACACAAGTATGAGAAAGAACATACATACCATATGTAATCACCACCGTCTTTTTGGCACAAGTAGAAATACTACAAGACACTGTTTCTTGATGATCGCCACCAAAAGTACGTTTGAGTGAAGTGTTAAACACCTTTTCAATTCCTTTTTGAAGGCTCCATCTATTATCTTCCTGCTGTATTACAATAGAAAATCATCTTTTAATATATTAAGCTTATGAATCTATAGTTAACGTTAATAGACAGACTTACATCAGGATGATCTGCCATGGTTGATGCAGAATGGGCTCCTCCAAAATTTCTTCTTTCAGTCTGAACAAATACAGTATTATGGTAGATTAGCACCACATGACCAGCACCACCACCCTCCACCATCGCACAACCACCACTGCAGTTACATACTGTATTTGTGATAAAATAAAGTTTAGGCCAACATGACCCACACGTTTTGACCCGTTACACAACTCACCCAATAAGCGCAATTTTCACCCCGAATATCAACTATTACAAACAGGACACAGGATTTACCTGTGTACCGCTAGATACAGCATGGAGAATTTCACCAGCACCAACAATTTTAGCTTTAGCACTTGATGCAAACCGATAGACAGTTCTAAATCTGAGTCCTCGGATCGTTCAGCCAAGCTGATGTTGTAACCTATACAAATAAAATAACCCCTGAGGATTTGCCCCTAAAAAAGTATCAAAATCTACAAGTTATGATACTTAATAATATCAACTTCACCTCTACACGTAAATCGTCCACTGAAGCGGCTGAGAACGTAGGGACCCATGAGCTCCATTTAAAACAGATGTAATGAAATCATTGCCGGAATCCGCCAACTCCCAAGTCATACAAGCCCCTAATTATTACAAATCACCAAAATATATTACACATAGGACGAACGCAATATATAATTTATATAGACATAATTTTAACCAAGATATAAGAATGTTTATAAGCTTTTTTGGTCCAGTATTCAGATGGTTACCTCGAAAGACATTATTTGTTGGACGTTCAAAGGTCAGTGTTCTAACTTTCCCGAGCACTTGATTTGCTTCGAACTGAATCAACAGAATAGCAGAACAACACAATAAATTAAAACCAAGCAATGATTCGAAAAGAATATACAAAGAAATTATACTCAACTAATGTATGCTACTGGAAAAAGAGACACCACAGTGAGAGGTGACGTTTTTTGAAGGCCTCTCAATAAAACGTCTAACAAAACGTAACTATTGGGATCACTAGTCTCTCATGCATACCAATCTTATCTTCCACAATCCACACCGGCCCAATAAGTCTCATTCATTCCAAGAAACTTCCTAAACGCATCTTCAAATGCTGAATATTCATTAAGTGCCTAGTCTAATTTAAATAAACAAAAATTTACAGTAAACAAACAACTTCAAAGTGACAGACAATTGACAAGATTGCTAATCCACAATGAATGTTGAAGGACTTCAATACTGATAAACATTAAAAGATTTTATGCTTGTGCAATCACTCTATCTAAGAAACTCTCAAAAATTACCCTGTGAATGACATTCCAAAGCATTTCACTTTCATCTTCCTACTATGTAAATCCTTTTACCCTCACTTTACTTCGTAATAGGGATCTTAGTAAACATGCTTCAGTTTTCACAACCCGAATACCTAACTGCAGTTACACGCGTTTTAACTATGCCAACAAGAGTAAAAAAAAAAAAAAAAAAAAAAACCCCATGATATTAAAAGCAAACTTTCAACAACCATTTCATAAGCACCAACTCCAAAAATCTGCAAAGCATTCACATTGTCAAAGTGAGACACTGAAACGATCCACATGCTAAATAAAAGAAAAAATATTATCAGAATTAATGGGCAAGTTTCCATTATCTAGTTTCAAATATTCTCGTAACCAAACACATTATACAATGTGCAGACAAGATAAAATGCAGGCAGCACACATTTAGTACATTATCCGAGAAACAAACACTATCCACTCACAAACCAATGATGTTGTTCCTATCCAAACAAGCCTACTTTACCTTATAAAAAAACACCAAAACCACAATTCCAAACTGAACTAACCTAACGGACACAACATCCTAGCATTCTAAGTAGTTATTTACGGGCAAAATAAACAATCTGATAACATCGGTCATCCTAATAAGTAATAACTGTAAGCAGAACAACCTATATATCTTGATAGAGCAGTAGATAATTTTTTACGTGTAGTGGTGAATAAATTTACAGAAAAAATCTTGAATAAAAATTGAACAAAGTGAAGGAGCAATTAGAGTCTAGTGTAACGATAAGTATAAAATTCTCTAATAAACATTTCATCAAACACGGTTACGTGCGCAACCTAAATCATCACTAACTCGAAATATTTAATGAATTTTAAAACTACTCTCTGATATGAGTGCTTACGAAGGTACTTTTATTATTTAAAATAAATGGCTATTTTCTAATTTCATATTTGTGGTTCGTGTGGTCTCGTTGATGTATATGTTTGGTTCCTTCTTTTTAATCAATTATGGCCGTTAAAAAAATAGTGATCTTAAATTATATATAAAACAGTTATTATGAAATACGTCTTAAGAGTTGATACCAACCTCGAACGTGCGACACCAGGTTTCATTCTCGACATTAAACAATTGACTACACAAGGTTGGTTGTTTTGTATATTTATACCATAAATGAAGATATTAATATCCATGCTATTAAGTATTTTATTGAGAACATATATGTTAACCTTATAAAATATACAACTCGATGAAACAACTTTGGATCATCATTATATCTTATATGATGTTTTATTACTAGATGTTGCAAGTGTTTCAAAAAATTGACATATACGAACTTACAAAACTAGAATGTGATATCAATTCTAATATAACAAATGGTGTCGAAATCATTTTCTCGACCGACCAAAACCGAATTCGCTTCCTGCTATTTCCAGAAATCGAGGTCGGGTAAGTTTTTCCCCGAAGCTCAGCCCTAGAGTCTAAAGACCACAGAATCTGATCAGCAGAAACAAGAACAGAAAACTGGAACAAAAACACAAACTTGCACACGAGTATAACCGGAATAAAAGCTCTCCAATTAACAAAGAAAATAAGCCTAAAACTTTGATTGGTTTCACACTCTGCTACAAGCTCAGCAGGTTGTGTATTTATAGGGACTAGAACATGCTATCCAGTCCATATCATGCTACAACTCTAATTCATAAAGATAAACCTTATCCTTGAACTAAAAATAAGGAATCCTAATTAGACTAGAATTGTGATTATCCATATGCTTGGAATCTGTTTCTTTGACTTCCCATATGCTCGAGACAGTCATTAGCCCAACATTCACCCCCCTAATTTCTGACTCGAGATAAGGAGGTCTTCAACTCCGAGTAACTCTTGCATTTCCTTGAACTTAATCCTTGCGAGAGCTTTCGTCAGAATATCAGCACGTTGCAAATCACCTCTTACAAACTCAACTTGTACTTGGCCTCTTTCAACACATTCTCGGATAAAATGATAACGTGTATTAATATGCTTGCTTCTCCCGTGAAAGACTGGATTTTTCATAAGTGCAATAGCCGATTTGTTGTCAACAAATAAGACCACCACTTCTTCTTCCATTCCGGTTATTTCACTCAACAATCCACGTAACCATATCCCTTGACACGCGGCTGAGGTTGCTGCCATGAACTCGGCTTCACAAGACGATAGAGCCACCGTGTTTTGCTTTTGCGAGCACCAAGTGATAGGTGATTTACCTAGATAAAATACGTGCCCAGTTGTGCTTCGACCATCATCTTGGTCCATAGCAAAACTACTATCACTAAACCCCACTAACTCCTTGGTTTTCTCTTGGTTATATCGCACTCCAAAATTCAAAGTACCTTGGATATACCTTAGTATTTGTTTCACAGCCGCCATATGTGATTCTTTTGGTTGTCTAAGGTACTTTTGAAACCCTTTTACCCAAAAGTACCTTAGACAACCAACTCGCCGTCTAAACAGAGTTGCATCAACTGGCTTTCCTTCCTTGTCCATGCTTAACTTCATTCCAGGTTCTAATGGACATTGAGTAGGATTCGCTTCATGCATCCCAGCATCTTTCAAGATCTTCTTTGCATAGCTTTCTTGACTTATTGAGATACTCGAATCCTCTTGCTTTACTTCAATGCCAAGATAATAGCTCAACTTTCCCAAGTCACTCATATCGAACCTTTCTTGCATTTGTCTCTTAAATTCACCAATTTCGCCAAGCTTCGAACCGGTTACTAAGAGATCATCCACATAGACCGCAATAATCAAGATTGACTTGTTTGTCTTCTTCACATACACCGCTTGTTCGTGTTGGCATCTTTTGAAAGACATTTGCTTGAGTTCTCTATCAAGTTTGGTATTCCACGCCCTTGGGGCTTGTTTAAGTCCATAAAGCGCCTTTTTCAACTTGTAGATTTTCCTTTCTTCTCCTTTCTTCACGAACCCCTCCGGTTGTGTAACAAACACTTGCTCTTTTAGTTCTCCATGTAAAAAAGCTGACTTTACATCCAGATGATGTAGCTCCCATGCTTCTTTTGCGGCCAATGAGATCAATAAACGCACCGTTTCAATCCGTGCTACGGGCGCAAATACCTCATCATAATCAATCCCTTCCTTTTGAGCATAACCCTTTGCTACTAACCGAGCTTTGAACTTATTAATTGAACCATCCGGATTTCTCTTAATTTTGAACACCCATTTTAATCCAATGGGATTAACATTACCCGGAGCTTCAACTAATTCCCATGTATCATTCTTCTTGATCGACTCAATCTCTTGCTTCATAGCAAACATCCACTCGCTTGAATCCTTTGTTTCTTGAAACGTTCTTGGTTCATCATCTTCAATTAAAAGTAGATTTTGATCTTCATTAGCAACTGAGGTTCTTGAACTAGACCCCATAATAAAGTCATTAAATCTAGTAGGCTTAGTTGAAACCCTTGAAGAACGCCTCACAATTGATTGAGTTTCTGTCACAGGATTAGGGTTATTATCCGCCTCAATTTGGTCTTCTTGTTCGGTATTGACCGGTTGATTATCATCAACATCATGATGATCTTCAGCCTTTTGATCTTCAGCTTCAACTTCATCGGTCATACCTGGGTTAACAAATCCACAACCCGTATCAATAGAACCGTGCCATTCTATGATAAACATACTTGGGTTTAGCTCGTGTGTTTCGCTTCCAGCAACATACTTCCAGCCAAGTTCTTCATTAAACTCCGCATCACGACATACTACAATCTTCTTTAATCTTGGATTGTACAATCGAAAACCTTTCGTACCTGGCTCGTTTCCGATATAAATGAGTCGTGTTGACCTGTCGTCTAACTTCTGTAAATATGGCCTTGT
>LBNU01024846.1:58170-111200 GCA_014162995.1 Artemisia annua | reverse complement strand
ATGTTAAAAAAAACACTTGGATGATGCAAGTGACGAGTTAGGCTATCTTTTCTCTTACTTCAAAACACACATATGTACAACATGTGGTGCTTTGTAGAATTTATCCATTTTTGTAACATTATTCACGACACATTCATACTTAAAAGCTAAAGAGAATATTAAATACTCCTCCGTCTCAAAATTATTGTTAAGAGACATGAATTACAAAGTTTTTACTTAAAAAGGAAAGTGGCAAATTAATTTGAGACATCCAAAAATGGAAATTTTGACAATAATTTGAGACGGAGGGAGTATCATGTTATATTTTTGGCCTAAAAAAAATGTTTGTTAAAAATAACATTAGATTTACAACATAACTTGTATTCATCAAAGCTTCAAGCCAAGCACCTCTACAAATGATCCAAGCTATCACCCACATGGCCACATCAAGAGAAAAATCCGAACCTCTTGTGAGTACAACAAGTTAGCTCTTATGTGGTTTGTTAATCTTGTAATAACATGCAACAGCCTCAAGTCCTCAACAATAAGTTCAACTTTCAAATGATTTGTTAGTCTTGTAATAGCTGCAACCTTCATAGTGAACATGTGTGCATCTATTCTTGTGGTATGTTTGGCACCAGGTCTCCTGCTACATATTTAAATATGAGGTTACACCGACAATGATGCCACTCGACAAATAACATAGAAAGTGAAGAATAGGTAGTCTAACTGATGTATTTTAGTTGTGTTATTGGATTAGTCAAGAATAGGTTGTCTGTTATGTTTCTTGTATAAGATTTGGGTGATGTCCAAATCTAGTCTCTATTCTTATTGTTTGTACAAAGTTTTGAGTGTAAATAATATATTCTCACCTTTGCAGGAAAAAAAATAAAAAAATAAATAAAAAATAAAAAAAAATGAAAGAAATGAGCCGAAGTATAATATGTCATGTTATCTATACTAATATATAATGCATTTGAGACTATTCTATAATTAGAAAGACTTAAATTCAGACTTTTTTCTTGCTTATTATGGAAAGATTTCAAAATTAATTAGTTTGGAAGCAAGTTTATTAGGAAGCGGTTGGTTGTTCAAACTAAAATTATTTGGCTTAACAATCTCTAATATTTCTACTTATAAAGCATGAAGACAACTAAATGTGTAACCAAATAACGCAAAATATAAACACACAGTACCCACCGCCGCATTGCGCGGGTACCGTTCTAGTGTTAACTTATATTATAAAACTTAAAATCAACTCATTCAACATACAAGTTAACATTAAAATCAACTCATTCAACAAACAAGTTAACATGAGCATAGACTGTTAGACATTGTTGATCAAGTTAACAATATTAAAGGGACAAAAAAAAAAAGGCTTGGCATATTATCAAACATATGACATGCAACACGAGACACGAGTTTACACCATGGTATTCTTCAATCATAATAAAACCTTGCTTTGAAAGGCAATGTGAGTCGATGATATTCTAAAACCATGAATGTAAATGAACCTCAATAGTCAATTTGTCATGAGCAGATTTCAAACAAACAAGTAAGTAACCAAATAAAACACATAAATTGATGCTACTTCATATACCTATTAGGTGACACTCAGGGCTACCCACTTTAAAGTTGGAATAATACAACAATTTGTAATTGTCATGGCAATTTCCTTTGCTTTTATTTTTTCCTTTGCTCAAATGACCGTCTTTTTCTTTAGTATACTTCTTCTTCTTGAGATCTATCTGACAAATACAACATTCTCCATATCTATAATCCTCCATGAGCCAGTTTCCGTTGTTCATCAAGTGCAGTGGGCATGAGCTAATAGGTTTCCACCTTATTTCAGGTATGTCCATCTGCATTAAACTTCCACAGATCGATACAGGTGCTCTTCCACAAATCATTTTGTCCAATAATGTTGCACATGATACATAAATGAATGGACCCTTTGTGAAGAGTAATGGCGGTGGAGTATCGGTTATTATTATAATCATACGTATACCTAGGGGGAGTCTCTATCTTATGGAACCTCTCAGCTGTTGTGTCAAACCTAATCAAGCCTTGACTTGCGTTGTAATACTGAAAATAGATATTTTCGCTCAAGAAAAAACCTGGTTTCCATAGCCAATTTATTTCTTTTTTGGGGCCTTCTTGTTTAACTTTCTCCATGAGTCAGACTTCAAAGAGTATATGTAAACATTGCCAGACGGATGTGTTACAACTAGAAGCTTGTAGTCATCTTCACAAGAGCTATAATACAATCCGTATCTGTTTTGAAAAGAATTGTAGCATTCCACGTGATCCGGATTGGATGGTTTAGACAACCTCTTATACTCAGTTGTCAAAGGATTCCACAAAATCATATCAGAGTATTGACGATCATTATACTCGTAACTCTTTCTTATGCCTAAACATACCAGCCCATGATAAGATGTTAGTATATGCATATGATCAAAAGGACTGTATGCTTCAAATTGTGGTAAAGGGCGTGGGCAGGGAGCCTTATTAGGCAGTGATTCGCAGTCGATGGTGAAGAACGTTGCTCTTTTTTCAGAAAAGAAGAATAGTTTTTGGTCTTTAAGATGGTGGTCTTTTTGATGGTTGCGGTTGTGCATCTCTTTGAACCTACCTGACATTAGGAACGAGTTCCATTGTTTGGAGACACACTTAAAACGGATTACAGATTTTGTTGGAACCCGTGTTATTATCTGAAACAATATTATGTCTTGTGGAAGATAAACCGCCAAGGTTTTCTTGTTTGCATCATACAAAACTGTTGAAAAGAATGAATAGTGGCTATTAGAATTGTGACACAAATTTAAAAAAAAAAAAATTACTAGTAACATGCAACATGCTGTTCGAAAAAAATAATAATAATGGAGCACAAATCTGATGAAAGTGAAAAGATTAATAATTAGTGGCTATTATCAATCAAATAATTAACATAAACGTGAATAAGAGACGCAATTAATTTACATTACCTGAAGTTGGGTTCGAATTCTTATCTTGAATTGTTAAAGCCGCCATTGAAATTTTATTTTGAGGAACCGAAATTGACTCACGATGTGTGGTAGGTTTTATAGGATTGATTATGGGGTTTATTTTATGCTAATGATCCATTAAAATATGGTAATTACCTTTTGAATCCTTTGTATTTTGACAATAACTTAGTTAACTAAGTTAAATCGTATTCCATGCAAAAATATGGAGTGTTTAAACAGTTTTTATAGTTTATAGTAATAACGAGGTTTTAAGCCCCGCGCTTCGCGGCGGGATGTTTGAATACAAAAGTATTGACTTCCGTGTTTTTGAAAACGATTGGGAAATCTCTCTTTCCGTTTGAAGCTGCTTCCCACGAAATTGCATGTCTCTTAGCCGTAAGCACTAAGCATATATGCATCTTCATATCTTGAAACTGAAGGTAAGAAACAGTTTGTTTGCCAAGGTAAAAGACTTCTTTTTGTAAAGCGAAATCAGTTTATAGCATCTAATCATAATTTACCATATATTCTAAAACAACTTATAAGCCTATTGTGTTTTAGGTAATACAACATAAAGCAAGTTCAAACAACACGAACACAGTATTTGGTACTCTAAAACCAATCCGTAACAATCTGGCTCCAATAATATTCCATAACCAATATTTGAGATTCAACCCATAACATATTTCTCCAATAATATTCCATAACAGGTTAGCTTGAGTTAGTAGTGGGAAAAGGGAAGTGATGCCCAATGGTTTATAAGTTTTTAACCGGTTTCATTAAGCTTGACATACAACATTGACATGGTAACATGGTCGTGTGAATAATGTATGCATTCTTAGTGATAATGATAATGTTCCATTTCATTGTTACACTTATGTTCACTGCCATATATGACTTACAATAGTAAGATCGATCTTTGTTCGTCAGTTATTGTGTTAACATATTATACATATAGTAGTCAGAATTGTAATTTAAAAGAGGCACATAGAAAGATAATTGATAGATGCTACTTCATACACTGATTAGGTGACACAAACGTCTCAGTGTATCTGATTTTTTCAAGGCAACCTACTCTAATGTCACAATAATACAACAATTTGTATTCGTCATGGTCATTTCCTTTGCTTTTATTTTTGCCTTTGCTCTTGCATTTGTGGCCGTCAATTTCTTTAGTATACTTCTTCCTGAGATCTACCTGATGAATACGGCATCCATATCCTCCATAGCTATGATCTATCATGAGCCAGTTTCCGTTGTTCATCAAGTGCACTGGAGATAAACAGCGAATACGGTTGTAGAGCATAAATTGATAGGTTACCACCTTACTCCAGATACCTCCATCTACATTCAACTTCCACAGATCGATACAGGTGAACTTCAAACCAAATCGTCCCATATTGTCGTACTTGACACATAAATGAATGGACCCTTTGTGAAGAGTAATGGTGGTGGAGGATAGTTTATAACTTTTATCATACTCAGGGGGAGTTTCTATCTTATGGAACCTCTCAGCTGTTGTGTCAAACCTAATCAAGCCTTGACGGTCGTTGTAATACTGAAAATAGATATTTTCGCTCAAGCAAAAACCTGGTTTCCATAGCCAATTTATTTCTTTTTCGGGGGCCTTCTTGTTTAACTTTCTCCATGAGTCAGACTTCAAAGAGTATATGTAAACATTGTCAGACTGATCTGTTATAACTAGAAGCTTGTAGTCATCTTCACAAGAGCTATAATACAATTCGTATCCTCTTCCAAAAGAATTGTAGCATTCCATGTGATCAGGATTGGATGGTTCAGACAACCTCTTATACTCAGTTGTCAAAGGATTCCACAAAATCATGTCAGAGTATTGACAATCATCATAACCCTTTCTTATGCCTAAACATACCAGCCCATGATAAGATGTTAGTATATGCATATGATCAAAACGACTGTAGGCTTCAAACTGTGGTAAAGGGCGTGGGCAGGGAGCCTTATTAGGCAGTGATTCGCAGTCGATGGTGAAGAACATTGCTCTTTTTTCCAGAAAAGAAGAATAGTTTTTGGTCTTTAAGATGGTGGTCTTTTTGATGGTTGCGGTTGTGCATCTCTTTGAACCTACCTGACATTAGGAACGAGTTCCATTGTTTGGAGACACACTTAAAACGGATTACAGATTTTGTTGGAACCCGTGTTATTATCTGAAACAATATTATGTCTTGTGGAAGATAAACCGCCATGGTTTTCTTGTTTGCATCATACAAAACTGTTGAAAATAATGAATAGTGGCTATTAGAATTGTGACATAAATTAAAAAAAAAAAAAAAATGCATGTAGACCGATATCAAGTATACAACGATGCGTCATATTAACAAGTACTAGTAATATGCAACATGCTGTTCCAAAAAAATAATAATAATGGAGCACAAATCTGATGAACGTGAAAAGATTATCTGATTATAGTAGCTATTATGAATCAAATAATTAACATAAACGTGAAAAAGAGACACAATTAATTTACATTACCTGAAGTTGGGTTCGAATTCTTATCTTGAATTGTTAAAGCCGCCATTGAAATTTAATTTTGAGGAAAAGGGATGTCGAACTAGACTGAGGATGTGTGGCAGGTTTTATAGGATTGATTATGGGGTTTATTTTATGCTAATGATCCACTAAAATATGGTAATTATCTTTTGGATCCTTTGTAATGTGACAATAACTTAATAACTAAATTAAATCATATTCATACAAACACATGGAGTGTTTAAACGGTTTATAGGAATAACACGTAAAACAATTTAAACACAAAGACATAATGTAATTTTCAACATTTTACAGTTCTTATTTGAATGAATCAAACAATTTGATAAGGATTGTTTGCGGAATATCAATACTAGTTGAATGACAATTGTGATGGTCTCCTCTCTAACTTAAACACTAACCAAGGTTATTTTTAAGTACAAACTTGTAGGGGATAAACGGAATTAACGAACCTAACCGGATATTGCTTGAATCTCTGAAAGGCGTGTGAACACTTTCAGATCGAATCAATTCGGTGGTTCCCCCGAATTATTCAATTGGATACAATTCAGAGATTGAGAACGTTTTGAATGCTTTTGTTTGAGAGTGATGAACCAGAGAAAAAACCATGACAAAAAGAAAAACGTATAAAAATTACTACGAAGGATTAGGGCACCAACTGTATTTTATACAGTTTTTTTTCCATGGGTTTTAAAGTTGTCAAAACGAGTCCCTTAATTTATGAAATTTTAATTTTCTAAGGAACTTTTACCATAACAACTTAGACCCTGCCAGCCCGGACCCCATCCCTTAGGAGCTTCGCCCCCTAAGATCATAATAAATTCAAATAAGCGTGCACTCCGCACCTCCAAGCCTAAATGATGACTTATTATGATTAAATTGGTCAAACAAGTTAATCCAATTACACTAAAATATCCAACATTCCTCCCCCATTTTAGTGCAATCCTTGATTAACTAAAACAAATAATCTCAAACAATCAAACTTTTGCATAAATGAAATGTCGTGACGATTGAATTTCACATTAGTACATTACACATTCCGAATATTCGAATACCAGGGTGTCGCTAAGGATTGAACCCTGGGAATTCATTATGAATACACGAAGATAATGTACACAAAAGTTTACATACATAGTAGTTCTATCTTGACACATGTTTTACTAGCCTATGTCCTTATCCTTCATAAGCATGTCAAAGCCAAGTCCTAGCTTCTTGAAGCGGCTAAACTTCATGCTCATATAGGTAGTTCCTTTTAATCATGCCCTGCTTGCACTTTTTCAAAACGAACTATTAAGAAGATAAACTTCAACCTCTTTATCTTGCAGGTCCAAACACATTCCTTGGGATAGTATATCATGTGTTCCAATCTCTAAGTGTGAGCTTTCCGCATTGAATTAAGCTTCTAACATTGTATTAGAAGGGAATTGGGTGTCTCACCATTAGAAAATTTAAACGGACTTTTATCTCATCCCTATTCCGACTTCGTGCACTAAGTCTCTTGCAAACCACTATGTCAAGTGGTAAGCTATCGATATCTTTTGCTATAACAAGCATTAAACATGGTAACATTGACTATCAAACATAACACAATGTTTATAAGTAAGTCCTTTAACTATTCCGCTTCTAATGAACAAGAAGCTAAAGTAATCAATCATGATGCCATATATAGTTCATAAGTTGTAGAAATTTATATCTTTGATCCAAGATACTACATTCACACCAAATTGTGAAAATCCTGCCATGGTCTTTTTCATCATGAACTATACAATTTGCATCATTATTTTATCATTTCCATGTTGAAGTATCCCTAAAACCAAAATCCATGGTTTTAGTACCAAGTACTTAACTTTTAATGTCCCAATATATATCATAAACACAACTTGAGCCATATTTTAGTAAACTCATATGAGTAATTACACACAGGTCATTAGACAACATGCATGTCGATCTAAACCATGTGAACCATCAAATCCATGATGTGAATCGCTCACAGTGTCATGATATTAAACGACTAATACGTATAATCCAAGTTGTATTCTAAACCATGATCCATGGTTTTACTACAAGTATTAAAATACTCGTTTACACCTTATTCCATTAGTAGTCAATTAAACAACTCATAAGCCAAACACATGCCCAAGTTAATTCACATAACAAGTCAAGGATGCTCTTAACTTCATTAATCAAGTACAAACATGTTTACCAACCAAACAGAATCGGCAAATCAATCAAAACAATGCATGTACTACATATACAATTGGCATAAGAATTTTGGTTCCAAATTATTCAATTTCAAAGGCAAATAACTTAGTGACCGATGAATTTAATAAATTCCTTGTGTAAGTTAAGATTAAAGACGATGATCATGGCAAGTAAACAAAACAAAAAATAATGAACAACAGCATAATGTTTTGTTATCGATGTCAATTAGGCCATTAATTCACCATAACAGTTTTGACACATATAGTTTCATTTTGCAACAAGAAACTTGAACTTTCCAACAATGTTTCTCACATGTCAACAAACTGCCAGATCCACTTGCAGTTTGAGTTTCATCCAGAAAGAAACCACATAATCATGATACCAGATATGACTTTCATGGAGAAAATTATACCCTCCTTATACTATCAAATATATATGTTGCTCAATATTTGTTTCAATTAAAGAGGCATGACCATGACCATGTGGATTGTGGGGATATTAACTGTCACTTTATTGGCAAAAACCAAGCCCATATGATACAAGTTTTATCATGCAAATCAAGCACATAAATTTGCATTCTCATATCCACATGCATGATTTTAAATTAACGATTTTCTCAAAATCTCATGCAAGCCTACACGTTTTCTTTATTAACATAAAGATATTATTATTATAATAAGTTTCTAGTTGTGAATCATCAATTCAAAGTTCTTATATATCTTTTATATAATAAAACAAAACCCCAAGTGGGGACTTTCTCATTTCAAAAAACTCAACCTTCCCTTATTTAGTAAATTTTTTTTAAAAAACTATTTTTAAAAAAAATCTTAAAAAATAATTAATACTAATTATTTCCTTATTTGTCTAAAAAATTAAGAAAAACGTTTTTGTAATCACATAGCTAAATAAAGCAAAAAAACACGTGGGCCTCAATGCAATTGTTTAGAAATAGAAGCCAAGAATGTATTTTTTGTTAAAAAAAAACTCGTCTTCTTGCCACAAACCCAGAAAACAAGAGGAGAACCCACCAATTATTGTTTAAAATAAAAACATTAATACGAAGTAAAAAGATACCGACCGCGCATTCAAGACAAATCGACTGGGCTCTTCTCTGTAGATATGCCATCTGGTTTAAGATGCAGTGTTTGGCTTTTCATGCTTATTGCATCTCTTCTTGATACCGACTATTAGGAGTGAGTATTTATACAAACGCGCTTAAATTTTATTGAATTGAACAACATATGTTCCCAAACATCTTCTCTTATAGTGTTTGTTTAGGGGTTTGTTAAATTTTAGTTGAATTGAATGATTAAGTGATTATTGCAAACTTAAATTTCTTTAAACATTTTATGTTCCCAAACAACATATGTGTCCTATAATGACGGTAGGAATGGTTTGTTGGCTATCTTATAAAAGTTTGATGTTGTTTATGTAGTTATTATTTGTTGGTAATGAATGTTTATTATAGTAAGCATCTGTATGGGATTGCATTTTGGAAAAAGGTTATTTGATTATTGTGTTTGCAAAACGCAAAGAATGTGTGCCAAACCACAAACCATTTGAAAAAGTGATCGTTTATTAGAGCACGAATGCGGTTAGTTAAGTGTATGCAGTCTGCTTATTACTTTGTTTCAAAGCTTTAAAGTAAATACCAGTCCCAAACACTATTGACATGCCNAATCTTTTATATAATAAAACAAAACCCCAAGTGGGGACTTTCTCATTTCAAAAAACTCAACCTTCCCTTATTTAGTAAATTTTTTTTAAAAAACTATTTTTAAAAAAAATCTTAAAAAATAATTAATACTAATTATTTCCTTATTTGTCTAAAAAATTAAGAAAAACGTTTTTGTAATCACATAGCTAAATAAAGCAAAAAAACACGTGGGCCTCAATGCAATTGTTTAGAAATAGAAGCCAAGAATGTATTTTTTGTTAAAAAAAAACTCGTCACACGTTCATTCTTCCCCAATCCCCAAATCTTCATTACCTTCTTCAAGAACACAAACCCAGAAAACAAGAGGAGAACCCACCAATTATTGTTTAAAATAAAAACATTAATACGAAGTAAAAAGATACCGACCGCGCATTCAAGACAAATCGACTGGGCTCTTCTCTGTAGATATTACAGATATGCCATCTGGTTTAAGATGCAGTGTTTGGCTTTTCATGCTTATTGCATCTCTTCTTGATACCGACTATTAGGAGTGAGTATTTATACAAACGCGCTTAAATTTTATTGAATTGAACAACATATGTTCCCAAACATCTTCTCTTATAGTGTTTGTTTAGGGGTTTGTTAAATTTTAGTTGAATTGAATGATTAAGTGATTATTGCAAACTTAAATTTCTTTAAACATTTTATGTTCCCAAACAACATATGTGTCCTATAATGACGGTAGGAATGGTTTGTTGGCTATCTTATAAAAGTTTGATGTTGTTTATGTAGTTATTTGTTGGTAATGAATGTTTATTATAGTAAGCATCTGTATGGGATTGCATTTTGGAAAAAGGTTATTTGATTATTGTGTTTGCAAAACGCAAAGAATGTGTGCCAAACCACAAACCATTTGAAAAAGTGATCGTTTATTAGAGCACGAATGCGGTTAGTTAAGTGTATGCAGTCTGCTTATTACTTTGTTTCAAAGCTTTAAAGTAAATACCAGTCCCAAACACTATTGACATGCTATCGTATTTTGTAAAAGAATTGAGAACTCCTTGCTATGCCCTGTGGTAAAGAAGATCTTGCAAATACCTGCTCATGGCATTTGGTTTTAGTGGCTTCTATTGTATAAGTAAAACACTATAAAATAAAGTAATTTATTTCATGTCATTCAATTCTGGAGATTGTATAAGTTTATAATTTGTGAAGTGGAGATTGTGTAAGTTTATAATTGGAAGAAAAATATTTGCTTCATTGCTACCAAATTGGCTACTTTGGTTGCTTGCTTTAAGATTTTTGTCGTCTTCTTAATATTTTCTGGATGACGTCCGTGAATAAAAGTTTGTGTTTTTATTTATAGGTTTGATGTTTCGTATTGAAAAAAAAATGTTTTTTTTTTTTTTTTTTTTTTTGGCATATTGTTTCTATGTGGTGACTGGTTGTGTAGTTTGTTCTATTAGTTGTCTTAGGGGGTTTTGATGCATTTTGAAAGCGAGGTTTAATGTCCCTATGTGAAACTGAAAATGGGAATATTGTTTCATATTATCTACATAGCAATGATGAAAATAGCTAAATTTGATTACTTTCATGTATGCAGCCCTCTCCAACCTCTTTTAACGAGGTGTTTCAATGCATGTTTGATTACATAGATCGACTTTTTGTAATAGTGCGGCCACGAAAGCTGCTTTATATAGTTTTTTTACTTTTAGATTTATGTTGGTTAATCATTTTGACTTTGGCTTTTTAGGCTGCCGAGGAGGAGAGGTTGAGGGACGAATTTGAGAGAGAAGGCAGAAAGCTTCCTCCTAAACAAGAATCTCAAACTTTTGAAGTCCAATGTTATCACTCCGGGGACTGAATTTATGGCAGTTCTGTAAGCTCGGGTAACAAGATTATTCGAGCTTATATGAAGGTTCCGATTATTATTTATCATATACAAATCCTATATGGAAATATATGAAGTAAATTACAAGATTAACCCTCTGTGCGCTGACTTAAGTTTGCAATATGTGACTACCAGGACCATTATTTTGATGTGGTGAAAATGTGATTGGTTTAGCTGTTGCGGCACTTGGTGATGAGTTCTATTGGTGGATATTCAAAGCAATTGGTTATCGAACTATAAGGAGAATGCAGGTACTCTCTATTCTCACTTATATTTGCCACCATTATAATTATGATGAAATGGGGTTATCTTCGGGCCCAAAAGTAACAGCTTTTTTAAACGGTCAATTATGACTAGGAAAATTGGCAATTATAGGCTGAATTGTTTTGGAAACGATAAAAAAATGCAACTTCTTTGGATTGGCCCCAAATAGTTTCTTTGAGTTGACAAGTGTCATTGGGAATACTAGACTCTCATAATGATTGAAAATGATCATCTCAAAAACATATGCCATATTGTGAAATGAGCAAGGTCTAGCTCTTACTGTATATAGAAAACAACTTATCTCTAGGTGACTGGATATTCAAAGCTGATTAGTCATAACTTCGGGCAATGCTAAAATGTTGTATCGTTTCCGTTAAGGGTTTGACTATTAGTTAAACATCTTACGCACTTTATGAGGAAGATAGGCTTAAGTCTTATGATGTTTTTGACAAGTCAAAATTCTGTTTAGATTTTAGAACTTCTGATGGTTGATATATTCACTCCAAAAATCCAAAGGCAAGGAATTCCATGCCACATTCGCGTGCCACCCCGTAAAAGGTATGTTTGTTATATAGCTTATATGTATGTACTTGAAAACCGAACCATTGTAGTTTTTAAGATGGGGTTATGTCCTAATCTTCGAGGAGATATCACAATATTGTTCATTTTTTTTTTACCTCAAAATTCATTTTTTTTATGAGCTTTTGAGATGTTATACAAATGAAAGTTATATTGGTTCTTTGTTTATATTTCTTTCTAACTTTTGTCTATGTTTTTTAGGGATGTTCACAGGGTCGGGTTTGAGTGTGAGAAGAGATGTATATGGAGGAAGATATGGATCAGTTAAGGAGAGATACAAGGTAAAAAGTTTGATTAGAAGGTGTGTAGACCCGTTAAAATATAGAGTTAAAGCATTTAAAACTTGACCAATTTTAAATTTTGCAAGTAGGCTTCAAATGTGGCGAGGTAGCGAATTTCGCAACTCATGATTGGTTTCCATCTGGTGCGGCTGCTAATGAGAGATATGCACTTCTTCGGATATAGCCCGTCATTCCTTTCCTTGTGAAGAAATATTCTGCAAAGAGGCTATGCTTCTTTCCTCAAAGACTCAAAAAGGATGATACTTATGAACTTCATGCTACATCTGCTCATCATATCAACGGTTCGTTTGCATCTCTAATACGAAAGTATAATGGTGCCATTTTGTGGTTGAAGTCGTTGGACCAAACTCTCTTTTCAAACCTTAAGGAAAATAAGCTATTAGTTGTTGCCTCTGCATACAAGATTGTTATGTGACTCATGTTAAATGTAAGTGTCATCCTTATACCATGTGTGTTTTTCACGGTAAAACCCGTGAGATACTAATTTTTACTAGAAATGCTATCATCGTGTTTTGAATATATAGTTAATACACTAAAGGTTATACAAATAAAGAAGTTTCTGAATCCTATTGTGGTACCATCCGTTTTCTTTTGGTGATGGCCAAAATAAAAGATGTTGCAATAAAGTTTGAAGGAAAGTTCGAGAAAAAACAGAGTAATGTATAATTTAAAGAAGAACCCATATTAAGACATCCCCGGCCGTGGCCACGTAATGATGATACTAGTAGACACATATATAACATGTAATTTAACACCATAAGTTTACCCATCGTAACTAAAAGAAACGTAAAGTCATGCAATTTTAAAAATCAGTATTCATGGAACCCATTAAAAAGATGAATAGATGNTATCGTTTCCGTTAAGGGTTTGACTATTAGTTAAACATCTTACGGACTTTATGAGGAAGATAGGCTTAAGTCTTATGATGTTTTTGACAAGTCAAAATTCTGTTTAGATTTTAGAACTTCTGATGGTTGATATATTCACTCCAAAAATCCAAAGGCAAGGAATTCCATGCCACATTCGCGTGCCACCCCGTAAAAGGTATGTTTGTTATATAGCTTATATGTATGTACTTGAAAACCGAACCATTGTAGTTTTTAAGATGGGGTTATGTCCTAATCTTCGAGGAGATATCACAATATTGTTCATTTTTTTTTTACCTCAAAATTCATTTTTTTTATGAGCTTTTGAGATGTTATACAAATGAAAGTTATATTGGTTCTTTGTTTATATTTCTTTCTAACTTTTGTCTATGTTTTTTAGGGATGTTCACAGGGTCGGGTTTGAGTGTGAGAAGAGATGTATATGGAGGAAGATATGGATCAGTTAAGGAGAGATACAAGGTAAAAAGTTTGATTAGAAGGTGTGTAGACCCGTTAAAATATAGAGTTAAAGCATTTAAAACTTGACCAATTTTAAATTTTGCAAGTAGGCTTCAAATGTGGCGAGGTAGCGAATTTCGCAACTCATGATTGGTTTCCATCTGGTGCGGCTGCTAATGAGAGATATGCACTTCTTCGGATATAGCCCGTCATTCCTTTCCTTGTGAAGAAATATTCTGCAAAGAGGCTATGCTTCTTTCCTCAAAGACTCAAAAAGGATGATACTTATGAACTTCATGCTACATCTGCTCATCATATCAACGGTTCGTTTGCATCTCTAATACGAAAGTATAATGGTGCCATTTTGTGGTTGAAGTCGTTGGACCAAACTCTCTTTTCAAACCTTAAGGAAAATAAGCTATTAGTTGTTGCCTCTGCATACAAGATTGTTATGTGACTCATGTTAAATGTAAGTGTCATCCTTATACCATGTGTGTTTTTCACGGTAAAACCCGTGAGATACTAATTTTTACTAGAAATGCTATCATCGTGTTTTGAATATATAGTTAATACACTAAAGGTTATACAAATAAAGAAGTTTCTGAATCCTATTGTGGTACCATCCGTTTTCTTTTGGTGATGGCCAAAATAAAAGATGTTGCAATAAAGTTTGAAGAAGTAAAACATGATAACTGTATATATTTCTTAAAGAAGAAACGTCATATTAAACATCCCGTGCGTGCACGGGTATTATAACTAGTAGTACACATATATAATCATGTAAATTGAACACATAACTTTACCATGTTAATAAAATGAACGTAAGTGTCATGCAATTTAAAATCATGTATATCATGATCCAATTAAAAAGATGAATAGATCGTATCATGTGTACCCGTAAGTATGATGAGACCAAGTTCCTCCCTGTTTACTATATATAATTATCTCCGTTTGGAGTAACGCATATATCCGAGATTGACACCGATTATGCTTTCTTCCAACATTGATTAACATTCAACAATGTTATGCTATATCTTGACTGATATATTTGAAAGCATAAACCAAAACTCATAGTTTACCCTATTCCGGAATCGGACAAGTTTTAATTTTCCAGAAAATAAGACCCCCAAAATTTGGCTACCAACAAAATCCATACAGATCTTGTAACCACAAAAAGGGGTAGTCCATAATCCAACACAAACAAATATTCATGTGTTATAATCTAATCATTCACAAAGGATTAATCCACCATTCGATATAAACAATAATATCTGGTGTTGAGTCAACCAGTTAATCTTTAACAATGTAAATCACATGCCATTAGTATTGTCATGTAATTAAATCACACAGTGGATCATATACATCCTTTAACGATCCGTTCATTCAATTATAGTTCCAACATACATATTTAGAATAAACTACTTTTGGTTGGAAAGTAACTACCACAACCCACTGATTCAATTAATACCAAATTGCATGGGAACATAAAACAAGGCAGTTAATATATCACTACACCAAGAGATAAGTTCAAAGTTAATGGCAGAAAGTTGCAATATCATCATTGGAACATAAACTAATTAAAGTATGTCTACCTTATAGCCAATATCCACGAATGCAACGATCAACACATATTCATAGAATAATATCCGTCAAAACTATATATCTAATATCTTTGATTAACGTAAGATAATATCTATAGCCATATTCCAGTGAGTTTAATCCATCAAGTAAAGAGTATATATACTTTCTTGTATAGAACATACATATATACACATGCAATTAAACACACAATTTAACCATGTTATACCATGTGTTAATCATATCAAGATAGATGTCATGTAAAATCTGAAAACCATTTCAGAGACCATAATCAAACGTGGCTTAAGGCTTTACTTCTAACATATACAATCAACAACTTTCCATCCATCATGCAATTAGACTCATAAGTTTAACATGTTATACCACATGTTAAGCATAACAACATAAGTATCATGCAATTAATACTAAGATTACATGGAATTTCATTGATTATATGTAGGGAAAATCTTGTGGTTACCCAGGTTGCACAAGATTATTCAATCAAGTATATCGAGATTATTTCAATCTATCAAATAATGGTCACTTATCGTTTCACTGTTACCGATCAAAATAAACCAAGAAAATTACTCCGTATATTTTCTTCTATTCCACTTGCATGCTTACACAGTAACGATTAACAAGTAACCCATATTTCCATGATTGACATATATGAGATTATTACACTCATATTTCATTAAGAGATCTAATTCTTGAACAAGTAGTTCCAATTAGATTTTAATTCTCTTAACATACCCCTACTGATCAATTTAATACGGTTATGAAGTTCAATGCACATGACCATGAGTTTTAATTTAAGATTCATAAAACTCATGAACCGTCAATTAGACCCGTATTCTAATGTAAATTTACCATATATTTAATATATTAACACAGTGTTGCACTCATGCAATTTACATATATGTACATGTATCACATATTAAAATATGAATAATAAGAATTGCGTACTTGTTAAGTATGACCAAATCAAGTCGGTGTTCCACAGTTTGAATTGATTCCCACTACACCAATCCAAACTCTATATGTCCTCTCCAATATCCCTTTCCTTCAAACTTCTCTAAAATTTGGATCATGCATGTCTTGTCTTTCACAGAACACACGATCACATAATTATCAACATGAAAATTTTGTATCAGATTATATGATTAATCATATCCTTCACAGAATTAGGGTTCGTCATCTTCAAAATTGATTCGATCTTTGTAGGGGATAAACGGAATTAACGAACCCAACCGGATATTGCTTGAATCTCTGAAAGGCGTGTGAACACTTTCAGATCGAATCAATTCGGTGGTTCCCCCGAATTATTCAATCGGATACAATTCAGAGATTGAGAACGTTTTGAATGCTTTTGTTTGAGAGTGATGAACCAGAGAAAAAACCATGACCAAAAAGAAAAACGTATAAAAATTACTATGAAGGATTAGGGCACCAACTGTATTTTATACAGTTTTTTTTCCATGGGTTTCAAAGTTGTCAAAACGAGTCCCTTAATTTATGAAATTTTAATTTTCTAAGGAACTTTTACCATAACAACTTAGACCCTGCCAGCAGTGGCGGAGCTAGAAAATTTTTTTTGGGAGGGCCGAAACAATTTTTGTTCCGGAAGAACATTAAATGGGAGGGCCAAAATAATTTTTTTCTGGAATAACACATGAAATCACGAAAAAAATACACTAACGGGCTTAGGCCTAGGGGGGCCGGGACCCTTCCCGGTCCCTTAATAGCTCCGCCCCTGCCTGCCAGCCCGGACCCCATCCCTCAGGAGCTTCGCCCCCTAAGATCATAATAAATTCAAATAAGCGTGCACTCCGCACCTCCAAGCCTAAATGATGACTTATTATGATTAAATTGGTCAAACAAGTTAATCCAATTACACTAAAATATCCAACAAAACTTTCCTTGGCCAAGTTTGATTCATCAGCCCATTTACATATTAATTACAAGAGATGCATTTACTTCTTGACAAACATGTGATATGATGCATGTCAGGTTCATTAGCAGGGGCATGTATAGTCGCTACCCCTGAACTTTTACCCGGTAGTGGAATTTTTGGTGATTTTTTTTTACGTTTTTGGCGATTTTTGGCCATTTTTTTGGGGATTTCGCTACCCTAAAACAAATTTTTGCTACCCCTAAACAAATTTTCGTATTTCGCTACCCCTGACAGAAGCTCCTAGTTCCGCCGCTGTTCATTAGCCTATTTTCTATCGACAACTTCTTTTGACATTTCATGGTCATAACTAGTTGATGATTTTATAAAGACATGGTCTTTGGGTTTATAGTCTGATGAACCTTCACCGAGCTGATCAGCTCCTAGTACATGCCCTTTTTTTTAGGAATTTATTCACTAATAAACCAATTAACTCTATCTAAGCTATCTAACCAAGACTTATTTATCAACTTTTATTTTTCAAGTTATTTTCTAGGTGCTTGATTCTCTTTGAGAATCTCAGTGTTTTGGTGCTGAAAGTAAGCGCTGAAAGTTTGGCCTGTTTTAATTCTAAGAGTTCTTTTCTACATGTATACGGTTCCTTAACAATATTCCTATATTGCAACGTTAGGTTTTGTCTTTGTTCATCCACATATTTAAGGTCAACACATAAATAATCAAGAAAAAATTTCGATCATCGTTATCTTCTAGTTCAAGAAGAGTGTGTACCTTTTCTAAGGTGATTGTAACCCATTCCCTATTTCTAGTTGCTTATTTTCTCACAACCAATTTTTCATCATCAACTAAGTCCATGAGTACTCCCATCTCAACCGGCTGATCATCATCTAATGATACTTCTTCTTCATCCCAGTCATATGACTCAATAACAAACCATTAATTGCCTCTTGCTTGAGATGATTATGTAGGTTGAGATATTGAGTAACCAGAAGTTAAAAAGGCCAATTTGGCTTTAACTTTGTTTTACTTGGTCTCAAAGTCCTTTTGAATCTTTGGTTCAACTTTGTTGTGTGAAAAAGTTTGTGAAGATGTGAGTTGTTTTGGTTGAAACTTGTTTTGGTAATTGGCCGAACCCTAAATTCGTTTCTCTCTCTAGCGGCGATTTCCTGCCTCCACAACCCAAACAAATCCGGTCTAATTCTTCCTATCTAATTCGTTTTTTCTTTAATCTTTCATTAGGGTTAATGAATTAATGATCAAGAATCAGATTTGTTTGGGTTGTGGATCGTTATTCGATTATTTATCTTTCAATATTTACTGGTTCTCCGAAAACCTAACACCCTTAATTTTGATTCGCTGGTTTCTTTTAATTCGTCCTTAGATCTTATGATTCTTGGTCATTTTTTAGAGTCGGTTGGTTATTTAGGGTTTTGGATATCGCACCTTTGTTATAGCGGCCATATTATCCTTTAATATCCTATTTATACCCATTCATCAGTCGCCTCTCTACCTTATGGTATGCAATCGATTGGTTATGATGGTCTTCTTCATGATTATGTGGTGGCTTTTGATGTTCTTTGTGCGATCTGGAATTAATGTTAAGAAACCCTTTTAAGGGTTTTTATTATTATCAAGTTTTGGTGGAGATCTGGTCTTAATTACTTAAGCGAATTCTTCTATGGTTCGTGTTATATTTATTGGATTTGTGATCGTGGCATGTTCTTGCTTAATTCTAGTCGGTTTATTTTTTAGACCGATTAATATAACATGATGCGACCTGTTTGAGACTTGCGGTGCTTACTGGTTTACGTATCCCTAATTTTTTAGGGTTCGTATATTATTGATCTGCTCGATAGTTAACCTTTGCAAGGGTTTGTTTGTTTTGTGTTTGTTCTATCAAGATGGTTGTGATATGTAAGTGGGCTTTAAAGAGATGGATGTTGTTTCGACATGTAAGTTTAATATCAACCTTGGTACGTGGGTTTGGGAGAGTGTGAAGTTCTACGTGATTAGAATGCATTGTTTGCTGCAGCTTAATCTTGTAAGTCAAGTTTTTTAGTGTTCTTGTTCAAAAACTATATGGATATCCGATCAATAGGAATGCTCCATTTAATTTCTATTGACTGTTGCTGGTGTGGATCGATCTACATACTACGGTTTGATATTTTTTGGATCGATGTTGTTGTGCTTGCTGGAAGTTAGGGTGTTGACCCTATGTTAGTCCCATGTTGGTCTGATTCTTATATTCGCCTGGAGTTTTGCAATATCATTCGGATGTTATCATGGCGTATAAGTTGCTTTAGGCCATCTTTTCGTGCTGATTGAGTTATCATGGCTGCTATGGGAAAGGGTAATCATGTGGTGCAAGTTGTTGATTTGTGGCGTATTTCTGCTACAAGATCAGGATGGTTTTGTTTGTAGTGTTGCTTTGCTACTACAAGACAGAGTTATGTTGAAGATCTCTTGGTTTTTTAAACGTGGATTCTTCATGGAAGTTAAGATGACCGCCATAGTGATATAGAAGGCTCAAGTACTTGTCTTGAGTAGTTTTGTAATTTTTATGTACTTTGTCATTATTGGTAGGTTCATTTTATTGTAAGTTATAGGAATGGTGTGTCATTCTTATATTCGAGTCTGNTCTTACATGTAGTGCATCTAGGAGGCCTCCACTCATACTCAACCCGAATAGACACTTTGGAAAACCCATCACCTGTAAGAGACGGGACACCAACAGAGATAGCTTCAACCAACTCATCCTCTGAACCAACTTCAATTAAGCAACGAGCAAAACTACTTCGACCCCAAGAATCCTTACACATAGAGCTAGTATAAGAATCCATCATAATAGGTTTGCCAATAAATGAAGCAACGAGCAAAACTACTTCGACCCCTGATTAATTCATAAGATATCAATGCTCTTCATTGGTTTCTAAACGAATGTATCTTGTCTGCTCATATGACTAATTAGCTTGTTTAAAAAGTTACATCAAGGTGTAATAGCATGTTTTTAAGGCTTATCATTCTGATTCAGTTTCTAAGCATTTACCATGATGACGAGAGTATGCATTACGTGTAACCCGAACGATAAGGTTAGGTTTTGATTGGATGGACAAGATCATATATCACGAACTCATAAGGATGTGATAAGTACAATTTACATGTTAAGTTTCATGTCATATGAATGAACTCTTAAAGCCTATGTTGCTTAAGTATTATAGTGGAAACATATCAATATTAGATAAGTTTAGACTTTAGACCCATCCAAATCATAGGGTAAAAGCTATAAAAATACCATCGTACTTATATGATTACCAAGATACGACGGCTAGCGGCTTACAAATATTAAGATGTAGATCACATCTTCCTTTATATCAATTGGCAAAGTTACTTTTTCTAATGAACAGTAACAACTAAAACGCCGTGGTAACAACCCATTAAACATCTTATTTATTTTTACTATAAAATATGTTCTTTTATTTTTAAGTCCAAATGACTTTCATAGCACAATATTAAAGTATTTATATCCTATTTTGGTCATGGTGTCATCACTACTGTTACTATTATTACTATGGTTGTTATTAACTTATTATTGTTAGAGTTGGTGATATATGTTTTCATTTTTGTAGTTTTATATAAGGCTCTAAAGGATTAATGACCTCAACTCAAATCAATTAAAAAGTTGTCAAAAACTTAAACCAGATTGTACACATTACGTGTTTTCAATATGTTATTGTTTAATCGAATCACACAGTTTAAGTCCACATATGGTAAGATCAAACAAGGTGAGACCGCAAGATTGTTTGCACGAATGGGTTCGATAAAGTAAATAAGGATTAAAATAAGAGATATATCCCGTCACAACGTGTGGGCAATATACACCTCGGTAACATCACATATAGATATAAAAAGTGTATTACAAAACATGAAACGTACAAAAAGGTATAGAAAACATGAGTGCATGCATGCGAAGGTATTTTTATTATTCAAAATTAAATGGCTAATTTTTAATTTCAAATTTGTGGTTCGTGTGGTCTGTGTTTTTATTTAATTTAATTTTTTTTTAGTTACGGCAGTTAAAAAAAATAGTGATCTTAAATTCTTAATAGAAGAAAAAAAAAATGTATTATGAAATACCTATAGGGGTATCTGAGCGTTGGTACCAACCTCGAACATGCGACCATTAGGCTTAATTCTCGACGTTAAACCATTGGACTACACAAGATTGGTGATAGAAAGTCGTGTTTCATATATTTATACCATAAATAAAGATATTAATATACACGCTATTAAGTATTATTTTATTGAGAATATATATGTTAACTTTATAAAATAAACAACTCGGTGAAACAACTTTGGATCATCATTATATCTTAGATGATGTTTTATATAACTAGACTAGATGTTGCAAGTGTTTCAAAACATTTAATATAGACTATTAATTATACTAAGCAAAACATTGCGTACATGGTAACATATACGAACTTACAAAACTAGAATGTGATACGATTATACGAGCTATACTCGTCGTCAAATTGATATCGAATCTAATATAACAAATGGTGTCAAAATCATATCATTTTCTCCTACTTATAACTGATAAGATCTCGTTGCTCGTTAATGATTTCCTAAACAATATAACTGATAAGATCTCGTTGCTCGTTAATGATTTCCTAAACAATAACGTGCCACGTCTACTCTTACGCTTGTCCTGTTAACAAACTACATTTACATTAATAAAATTGTGATGCAAGGCAAATTTTTAGTCATTCTCGCATACAAAGACAATATCTTACGTGGTTTTAAGTAACGAGAGTTATATAATGACGTGTTTACATATATTCCAAGTTAGTTTAGTTCGAGCTAGCTTGACAGCTTGTCGGAGAATTCTTGCCATTTAAAGATTTTCTGTACACAAATGTTAGGAGGAAAAATAAAAATATGTATCTATAAAAAATAAATACTATTTTTATAAAGACTTAAAAATTCATGGCAACAAGTTGAGATGGCCGAGTTGGTCTAAGGCGCCAGATTAAGGTTCTGGTCCGAAAGGGCGTGGGTTCAAATCCCACTCTCAACATTAATTTTTTTTTTTTTTTTTTTTTTTTTTTTTAAATTGTATTTTTTACGTTTACTAAAGTTAGTAGTATGTTTCAATACATAACTTGAATCACGAAGTCGCAAGTTTAGCTAACTTTGGTTGTGAGTTCATTCAACTGAAGAAGTCATTTGAAACAGCATTTTGTCGACACGGTAGAAGTATTTGTGGACTTTAGTTCCATCTTTAAACATAGATTTTATCCGCAAAAGAAAGCGGTGATTCACATTTTTCCATATGAATGAATTTGAAGAGCTTGCGGATTGGCTTTTAGCATACAGAACACTTGATCTGGATAGTTTTACTTTAAAATGTCCGCTTCTGTATGATATGCCCACCATTGGGCAATTTATTGATCTCGTTGTTATGCATATATAAGTTAAACAACTTGACTTGGATTTTTGTGTCAGGGATGATGGTGAGAACGAAATTGTCGTGTTTTGAAAGTTTTACGGGTAGCCAGACGCTTAGGATTTTTGAGTTGGATAATGTTGAGTTACTAGACCATAATTTAGTAAACTCGTTATTGGTAAACTGCCTGTTGCTTGAGGAGTTGAGTTTAATAGGCTGCTCAACCCAAAACCTTGATTATTTAGATATTTTGTGTCCGAATCTCAAGACTGAGAATTGGAATCAAGCATTGGATTATTATATAGAATTCAGTTTATGTGAAAGGCTTAAGCTCTTATGCCCAAAGCTTGTGTATTTGGAGTATAGTGGTTATATGGCTAATCCACTTGACGTAAAATCCTTGAAGAAAGCTGTGATTGAAGTAAAAAACACAGAAGATTTCGAGTTGATGGATGACAATTTTGGCGCCACCATATGTGAGTTTTTTGCTCAAGTTTCTCACGTGGAATATTTGTCGATCAACTATGAATTTTTTTTTNATAGAAAAGTGGTTGTTCTAACAGATTTCTAACAGAAAACGATTATGGTGATGGTAGGTAGCAGGTAATGGCTCTGATACCAATTGAAACACCCAAATTCTATTTATAGAATGAAGAGTATTTCTAGCAATCAATAGGAATTATAAAGATGAATATAACTCGAAATTGAAAGCAAATGATTTGTTATTGATTATGGAATTGTGTTTGTTACAAACAGAGAAAATGGAAATTCAAGACTATCTAAATGATTACAATTGTGTAGTATTTATAATGAAAATGAATGATAGTGAAATGAGAGAGGGAAAATCAGTTATGGTTTGTTGGAGATATTTTGAGATATCTTTGACTTATCACTTTGACTTGTGACACGTGGCCACTTAAAGTTGTTTGCACCTAGCAGGATCAACTATGATTTTGGTAAGGTAAATTCCGATCTCTTTCTTCATGATTGTTGACACCTATAAATGTGGTTTGATATTCGAAATTATGCCTATTAATAATTACTAAAACGTTGTTGAGGATTAAGATTAAGCATGGCCAACTAAATTAGTTATACTTTAAGTATGTTATGTTATGCTTAATAATTATTGGTTTTACCAAGAATAGTTATTCTAAAACTTTTCTTGTTGTTACCGTCGTAGTCAATTTCAATCACATGTGAAAGCTGTAATTGTTCGGAAGAAGGTTTCCCGTCTCTTCCTAATTTGAAGACATTGGTGATAACAATTGCTTGCTGCTTAATGGATGAACTCATCTGCATTCTCAAATGTTCTCCGGCCTTGAGTCTCTCCATATGATAGTTAATGAGGTAGTCTTCGTCATCTCAAATATTAAAACATTTTCTATAAATTATTCTTGAAGCTTCATGGATTCCTTTTGTATTTAGGTTATATGAATGAGGTATATAGCATCTTAAATAGGCTAAAGATATATATCGCTTGAGCTATTGGTGAAAGACAGTTAAGTTATGGTTTTAAGTAAAAGCGAGTAAAACTTTTAGATGTGCCAAAATGCCCTGGTTCAGGTGGCCTATTATAAGCGTTTTTGTCCAATTTAAAAAATTCTACGACTAATATCCTTGGGCTGCATGTTAGCTGTGTAACTAGAGGTGGAATTTTAACTTGATTTGGTTTTATGAATTGTATGTAATGGGTCAATTTGGTATTAGAAAATACATTTAGCTTAAGTGGAAACGCGTCAAATGGGTTGAACGTATTGAAAGTTGCATCAAATATGTTCACGTGCTTATTGCTTAATACCTTCTAAATTATTGATGAGTATGTAAATACTCATCATTTTTACCTATTCTGAACTGCCAAATACATCCAAAAACACCAAACAATGCATCAAAATAATGGAAATATTCCAAAAGTGTGTTTTATGAGTCTTAGATGCAAAATGTTTGAAAACAAATGAAAAACGAACAAAGTTTGCACAATTGGCAGTTTCAGTCCCTCAACTTTCACAAATTGTCAAAACTAGTCTAGTGATCTAAATATATTTAACCTCTGCAAGCTTCAACAACTTCATTTGGCATAACCAGATCAATATGATACCCTTTTCAAGAATGCCAAAACCATTATTTTAAGATTTAGATCAAGTTGAAAGGACTTATGATTTTTTCTTTTTAAATTTCTGAAAGTGATAAACAAGCGGCTTTTCTGAAAGTGATGCAATCTTCTGATGAAACTGCAAGTAATATGTATTCAGTTGATTTGTCTTTTAGTTTTAGTAAATTGATTCATGTTCTACAACACAACGATAAAGAACTTTAGCTCTCAATTAAATTGCAGGTTATTTAGTAGTGTGCTGATAGACGCATTAATTTTGTGGTAATTCATTCATTAAAATTACAAGAGGCAAAATTTGAACTCAAGATCTCGAGATACTAATGAATAGCGAATGGCCATCATATGATATGTCGAGTATAGTTTGTGAATCTGGTAGGTTGATAGTTAAAACGGATTCTAGTTCATATGCTAATTATCGTTGGTGATTTTTGTGTCATCAAATATTTGTATTTTTTTAGGTGATTGTGGTTGTTAAAGATTGATGAGAATTGAGAACTCATAAAGAGCTCAAAGATAAGCTAGGAGGGGTGAAGTCGACACTCGTTTAAGCTGATATATATTCCCACCATGACAAGATGTGAGGGTAAATACGGGTGCCCCGCACGACCTTGCGGTTCAAGGGACATTTATAGACTACTAAACCGTTAAAAATTGCATAATTTATCTTTGTATATGAGTTTGTGTAAAGAAGTTATTTTTATTTTTTAGATAATTTAAAAATAAATAAATAAATAAATAAATAAATAAAAAAGGTATTATGTAATACCTAGAGGGGGGTATTTGGTGCAATCACACCAACCTCGAACATGCGACCTCTTGGTTTAATTCTCGACACGAAACCATTGGAGTACACAAGGTTGGTGATAGAAAGTCGTGTTTTATATATTTATACCATAAACGAAAGATATTAATATCCATGCTATTAAGTATTTTACTGAAAATATATGTTAACCTTATAAAACATACAACTCGGTGCAACAACTTTAGATCATCGTAATATCTTAGGGATGATGTTTTTATAAATAGCTGTTCCAAGTGTTTCAAAACATGTCATGTAGATTTACTTAGCAAAATATTGTCTCATGATAACAATGAACAATTGATGTTAAAATAGATACAAATTGTTTAGCAACATATATGAACTTGCAAAACTAGAATGTTGATACGAGCTACACTCGTCGTTAAACTGATATAGTATCTGACATGACAAATGATGTTGAAATCATTTTCTCCTTCTTATGATTGATAAGATCTCGTTGCTCGTTAATGATTTCCTAAATAATGTACCACGTTTACTCTTCCGCTTGTCCTAAGAATAAAGTACATAAACGATAATTAGTAAGTTGTGGTTTAAGGCAAGATTTAAAATTTTTAGTCATTCTTGCGAAGTATCTATATATAAACATGTAATTCTCGTTGCTCGTTAATTAGAACACACATTATATTACCTGTAATTGAAACGATAAGGATTGAGGTTTTGATTGAATAGACAAGTTATCACGCACTGCTAGAGCTGTAATAAACACAATAAATGAGTTAAAGTTTCACCTAATTGTGTTTTTCAAAATTTATGCTGTTAAGAATCTGTAGTTCTACCAGAAAGTGACGACGATGAATCTCTAGTCTTGTCACTTTTGACTGATGCCATGTCTCCGAAATCAGATGATGGTGTTTTGTAAATACAAGTGTAGAAGAAAAGCGGAACTTCCTCAAACCCTTGATTAATGTTAATGTTGTTTTCATCAATCTCACTCCCCGAGTCCCTTTGGAAAACAAGTCCAAACAATAACAGCGTATAATTATCTAATTCAACGGGATATGACATGATATTGGTAAATGCCTTTAAGTATAACTACCTTATGCTCTTGTTTCGACTTAAAACATCTGAGGCAGCTGATAAAAACTAACATGTTAGTACTACAATGTTAACTAGTTAGATATGAATTCTATATCTGAAGTACTAAAGACAATATCTTACGTGGTTTTAAGTATCGAGAGTTATATCGTGGGGTGGTCACATTCCAAGTCAGTCTAGGTCGAGCAAGCTTGTCGGAATATTCTTGGCATATAGAGAATCTCTGTAAACAAATGTTAGAAAACAAAAAAACTGTTTAGTGCAAAAGTAACGTATGTCAAATAATACCTTCTTTGTCAAATATGCAAGATTAAAAGACAATTTAGTCTATAGAAACAACAAACCTGTTTCATGGAATCAATTTTAACTTCGGTCTGAGAGATGGTGTTTGTGTTTGTTTCTGAAATATGGTGATCAAGATTTGCTGAGACACTTCCAAGATGATCCACAACTGCGACTACTGCCCTACAAACATATTCCTTGGTGTTCTCAACGACTCTGCGTGTAATTAAGACCCGTAAATTTTGATCATGAATCAGTAATCAATGAGTGCAATGTGTACTTTCAAAACGTAAAATGGTCTTTTTTCACATTTCAGTAACAATTATTCTGTTTTAATATATTAGACAAAGGACTTAAGTTAGCATTTATATTATGCGGCGGGTCAAAATGGGTATGAATGGGATGAACCAACCTATAAGCACTCTTTGGTTTATCATATATTTGTTACATATTTTTTTATTTTTTTAACTGTGATTTTTAAATACTAGGCCATGTAGTGGTGTTTTGAACCTTACCGGATACACATTTGGGGTGGTAAGGGGAAAATGGTCGGAAATGGTTACTAAGATACCTGGGTTAGGCCACGTACATCTGAGTCAAAGACTTGCCTTTCCCAGTATCCTAAAGAGAGAAAACCTCATCTGTTTTCTTATTCAGGATGTAAGGGGACTTTTTACACGTTTAGCTCATTCGACCAATTTCATCTATAATTATACCTTTACGTACATTTTTTACATGCTATAAATAAAGTACACACTCCTTTAACTTGACGGTATTCAAAGTGTATCATATGTATCCATCAACCAAGTGGTTGTAAGTTCTTATACGAATAAAGACAAGATGTGTCGAACTGGCGTGTGAGTTCCTAGTTATTTAAAAACAAACAATATCTGCCCATTTCTATGCAAAATAAAGACATTGCCACACCAAACTGTAGATATTACAAGATAAAATGATATAAGGAGAAACTTACAAATGCTTTTGTTTAGAATTCAAGAAAGTGGTTTCACAGTATCCTGCTGCTGCATGAAGTTGTGAACACAAATCCTTCAACTCCTGAACAAAAAAAACCAAATACATGAATCTCTTTGTTAGGAAATAAAATTCTTCTTTTTGGTAACCATGATTTCCAACATTTTGGCCGACTAATCCATGAGGTTTAAACCACCTCAACACAGACTCAAAACAGGTAAAGCCCTCCCTTTTCAGGAGGTTGGCGTTGCCACTTCAGGTTGTTTGAAAAATACTTACTTGGATAGATGTGGTGAATTTTGAGAAATGTTGTGGTTCAGTTTGTGAGTATTCAGTTTGATATGAATCAGAACCATCCTCCATCTTCTTGTCTACACTTACAATTCTCTTAGGTGCTATATATTTGCCTCTTATATATGGGTGTGACTTTGTGTGAACCTATGCACATGTGTATGTATAGTTATGACAAAAGCACCTAAAGTTGATTAAACAAATTAGTACTATGTTTTTGTCTTTTTACATCAATTACAATTGTAGTAAAGGATCACGTAACATGATATTTGATGCTTATACTTTAATATGGAACACATATAATTAGTGTATCATGAGGGACGAAATCAGGGTGGGTCTCGGTACATTTATGAAATTTTGCGGCGCAATGTTAATTCTTATAAAACAATTCAAGTTTTCTTAAACGCACCTGATCCAAAAAATTTGTATTCCTTGTTTTGTATAATTTTTACAAATACACCTGATCAAATTGTGTCCTGAATTCGTCCTTGTTAATCATACTAGACAACTAGGTTATATGTGTTATTATCATAAGTATATAATAAGTTGTTCCATTAGAAGTATAAACATTAAACTGCTTTAAAAGTCCAAAGTTGCTTAGATGTATTCACTCATTTTGAAATATATCTAACAACAATAATTGTAATATAAGTTTTAAGTACATGCATTATTTTTGGACACAATAAGGTTGTGNTCCTATTATTTTTTTCTAGAAATTAGTGAAAATATCATAATAAAACCGCATGTAAGATCTTAAGGATATAATTTTGAGAAAACTACGTCTAGAGATCAAAATATAGAGTTTTTCGGACTACTGGTCCGTAATAACTTGTGAGGAACCTTCGAAGCCATGTGGCCTAATAGAAAACTACGTTATCATATTTTCATACAAAATGAGTTTTTCTATTAACTAATTAGTCTTCGAAAAAACTTACGAGGACGTCGTGGAGCGCGTGGATGTCGCGCTCAAAAATTTAAGCTTATCTTGTACCACCACGCGTGGCTTCGCGTATTACTCACAAACTCTTACGCTGATCAAAAGTTCAAATTCAAAAGCCTTCCGAGATTGGTCTAAAACATGCAAAGCCTCTCAATTTTGTAAAAGAATACTCCATAACCAATCACATCATACACACAAGTATATCACAAATTACTCCATAGCAATCATATGTAAACACAAGTAGATAATAAGACTTTCATTAAACATAAAGTAACAATTGTTCATTATAAGAATCAAGCTAAGTTGTACCTAGTCTTGAGAATTACAATGACAAGAATCACGTGGAACTATAGCAACCACACTCTAGATAAACTATTCACCGAACTAGTGAACAATTCCCAACTCGAACCAAAGATTAAGACTTTACTCAACTCTTTTCTGACGTTTTACAACCTTAGTAACCTTAGAAAATGAACTAGTAACAATTTAGTGTAACAATAATATTGATAAAAGATGGTACATGTAATCTAGAGGCTAAGTACTCATTATATAGCCTCATAACTATTCTCTTCCAAGCAAAAACATCCCATGATAGTTAATAACCAGAAATGATCAGCCACCAATGATTATGGGGAGTAAATATGCCTTTAAATGCGAAATTCTAACAGCAATCATCACCCAACCGATCGGCTGAAGGCCCAACCGATTGGTTGGAGTCTTTTGGTAATTTTCCAGCCGATCCGGTTGCGGGTTGCAGCCGATCGGCTGGATGTCTCCAGTTTGGTATTTCTTTGACTTTTCTTCGCCGGTTCTTTTCGCATGTGTCTCCTATCTTCGTGGCATGACTTAGTACATTAGAACTTGATATTTCTTTAGTAAATATGTATAGAAAGCTTGTCTTTATCAAATCCTTTTGTCCATGCGTCAATTTCTTCCTTCTCTTCCATTCGAATCTTTCCCCAAAAAGCATGATCACTTCATTTCTTCACTTTTAAGCTCTTTTCACTGCTTTTGGCTATATTTGCATGTATAAACACTTTTCCACGATTAAGTAACAAATTTATACAAATATGACCAAATTTCGTACGAAAAACCAACAATAACGCTTCTAAAAACATGTTAATTTTGAGCGTTATCAAATCCCCCACACTTGAGCTTTGCTCGTCCTCGAGCAAATCTTAATCAAAAGAAAATTGATGTAATAGAAATAATGCAAACATCTTATGTGAATTTTAAATAAGTAAAAAGAACTTGACAACAATTCTAAGCACCTTACGAAGATATTTGAAATTCACTCATCACTCAATATGTGGTATGATTAATAGATCACTCATAGCTCAGTCATGATTAATGCTTCTTACCATAAGCTTGTACAAGTATCAAAACAATAAGATAATTCATCAAAGAGGTCTTTTATTCGGGTTATAATGTTTTGGCTTAAGGGTTAATTAACTTAAGTGCAAATACCTCATGTCCAACACAATAGATCGCTAGCACGAATCTTAGATTAACTAAATAACGGATGGTCAGTAAGGATAATCCTTAGATCGCTGGCGCGTTATCCCATTCTTCAAAAATTCGGATGGTCACTACATGTTAACACATTTAGTAATTACGCTAAGTTAAAAAGGTAAGGATAAGGCATGGGAATATGTGAAATTGGTTTAAAAAGAAAAATGAAATCAAGTCTAAATCCCATAATTGCTAGTCACAAACCAAACCACGTATCCCATAAATGATCATAGTTACATTCTTTCTCCTCTTCGAATTCTTCATATCTTGATACATCGATTCACCATTTTAAAAATTCTTCATACTTAGCTCGTTGCCTCAACAACATATCTCATAACTTCTTTTATTTATCATATAGCACATTCGCTATAATTGTCATCTTCTAGTTGCGATGACTTTTTTTTTTCTTTTTTTTAGAGTAACATATCTCCCCCACACTTCGCTTAAGCATACACCACAAAAAATACAATTAAGAAAGACGTCTCCTTCATCTTGTTGAAATGGTACAACCAACATCGAAGTGTGTCTAACTAATAATCATCAAAAACAATCCTTCGTACCAAGCAACTAGCAATCCACCGTTTAGACTTTGACAAGGTTGGGCTAAAGTTTAAAGTGTAAAATATTTTTGTATTTTTCTGGATGTAACAAATGAAAAGGAATGGTTCAAAGGGTGTAACTAGGGGTATCTAGCGCTAAAGATAAACGCTAACAAATGGGTTCCAAATACGAGGTAAACTAACCGATGTAGTTAGCAAAAATTTGTTTTGTAAACGGATGGCCATTTGGTTTATTCCTAATTTTGCCTCTTATCATATGAAAATATCCTCATCATTCGAAAAATGATTTTAACCGTAATGCATAACAAGTACAAGTTCTAGAATTAACACAATCACCGGCACACTCATAATGAAATATATAAATAGCATGAAAACACTATTCATATACAAAAAACTAATCCTCACTATATGTAGTAACAAGGGTATAATATTGTGCTTAGCAAATGTTATCAATTCCGAGACGAATTGTTCTTTAAACTTACTTAAAACTCTAAAAATGTTAATATCAATTTCCATCAAATCAACCTTATTTTGACTAAAATCTACAAGGCGAACCATAAGTTACTATAGTCCTCGACTCTAAAAACAATTAAAAATAAAAATTTAAAAATATGTGCAATTTTTCCTATTTTTTTCCCTCCCCTACACTTAAGTTTTGCATTGTCCTCAATGTAATAAAAATGACTTCAAAGTAAAGGAATGGAAAAATTTAGAAAATACCGGAGTTAAATACGCAAAATGCATATTTGATCGTAATAAGCAAATGAGTATAATGACTCCAAAAATGGGATCAACTATATGCTTCCGTACTCCTGCAAGAAAACTGCAACATATACGAAACAAACAAACAAACAAAAGCAAACAAAAATAACACATAAATATGTCTAAATAAAATCAAAAGAAAATTGAGTTAAGTTAAGATAAGATAATCCTAGAGAAAATAGTTAAGAAGTGGAAATAGAAATTGTTTAACACACATAATTCAACCATCCCAAACTGTAACTGGCTTTACGTCCAATATCTTAGGGAGTCCCATAAGATTTCCATCTTCGTTTTCTCGCAGGTGTTTAAACCTTGTGATGTCAGTGCTCATTGGTGCAACCGGTTTACTGAAATTCTTCATTTCGACCTCGTTAAATAGCCCAAGACTCCTAGCAATTCGTGAAATAAAATGTCCCCCGCAAAGATAATTCTTTGTTCCAATCGCTGAACGTTTACGTAAATGTTCCGCAATAATCCAAGCTGCGTTCAAATGTTCGAGATACCTTTTCTCAACTATAGCATTCATCACCCGTAAATCTTCTTCAAGAACAAACTCCACTGCAGTTGTTCTATGCAATATGGATTGTACCAAAACTCTGTGAAGTACCCGTAACAATGGTTTCTTAATTGAAGAAACCTTACTCTTTCCGTATTCTAAATTATTCTCCGTACTTATCTGCTTCCAATACCCATGCGCGTCGAAACTACTCTTATTTCTCACTCCAGTGATGATCAGAAATTTGAAGTCCTTGTTACTCAAATCCTTATCAGAATATAATCCTAATAATTTCCCCAACTCAAATAATGTTACCTCATTTTTCTTCCCTCCTAACCTAAAATTAAGAAATTTGTTGGTCATTGCTTCAACATCCATAATTTTTTCCTTCATTTGCATAGAACACAAAAATTCCAAACACCATTCTTTGTATATTGGTTCCCGAATATTGAATGCTCTTGTCCACATATCATATGTCAAAACCTTCTTATCCCATATCATTCGTATGATCAACATGTCTTCCAAAAATTCGTCACATCCTAATTCCTTCATTACGTTCCAATCCATCACTCTAGGTGGATGAGGTATGCGACCACCAATTCTTAGTAGAGTATTATTGAACATCTTCCTGGTTTCAGCTTTCTCTCCCTTCCACAAAAGATTCGGATGACACTCCGGAATTGGCACTGATGCGCGTGGATTGCAACACGCACTACGTTTTACCTCTCGAGGGATCTCAAGAGGCTTGCAATCCCCACCAGGCAGTGTACCTGACCGATGTAGTATAGTGAAGTGGCAAGTACCGGGGGATTGATCGTTCTCTCACAGGGAATAGTGTTCGTTAGGCTAAAGGCTACTCTAATCTAGGTCTAAGGGTGGAAGAAGATTCTTTTTGTATTTTTGTATTTTATGAAAGCAAGTAAATCTCTGGTTTTGGAGGAGAGGGCGGAATTAGTTGCTAGTCAACTAACCCAAGTTATCTACTTCTATTCTACTTATATTTTTAATATTTTTATATTTTTACGAAAATCAGTGGTGGAGAGGAGTGTTTACTTAGATTTCATTACTCCCTAACTATCTTTTACCATGTGACTAGTATGTTGAGTTTGCTTGGATGACGGGTGTATTCCTAATAGGTCGTAGGGAGTGCGTTCAATTCCCTAACTCTATAAGTTCCTACCTCACTCTATGACGATACGTCAAGTATCTTGAATCATGAGCTCACCGATAACAACCTATGCATGAAATACTACCTTAAAATCAATAACGCACATATGATTCACGTTTCTAAAGACGTTCAAGCATGTTACCATATAGGAGATTAGCCAGTTTTCCTTAGTCTAACGTAGATGAAACATTCACCCAAATACAATCACAACATACACATCACATGATAATCAATAGTTAGGTTTCATTAGATCTAAGCAAACACAAGATAAATTAGCCAAGCATATTGAAAGAAAGACAAGCACAAATAGATATCACACAATACATAGACATATCGTATGAATAAATACTTATCTTCAATTAAACAAGCAAGGTGGAAGGGGTTGGATACCCTCCAAGGTCTGTAAAACTCGTACTAGGATTTTGGTCCCAAGTTCTCCACTCTAAAATTCGTCTAAAACTAAAGAAAAACGTTCTATATATATAGATTTCACGGGCTGACGGCGTCAACCCAACACTGGACGGCGTCAGCGCGGCGATTAGGGTTTTCAGACGGCCTCAGCTGACGGCCTCAGCAATTTGTACAGCAAACTCTCTGGCCCGTCACGAGTCTTTTTTCCATCTCNCTCCACTCTAAAATTCGTCTAAAACTAAAGAAAAACGTTCTATATATATAGATTTCACGGGCTGACGGCGTCAACCCAACACTGGACGGCGTCAGCGCGGCGATTAGGGTTTTCAGACGGCCTCAGCTGACGGCGTCAGCAATTTGTACAGCAAACTCTCTGGCCCGTCACGAGTCTCTTTTCCATCTCTGAACTTCACTTGGTCCTGACGGCGTCACCATGTAGAGGGTGACGGCGTCAACTCCTGCATTCTTCAAGGTCTTTTGAGTTTTTGTTGTTTTCCGCACTTTTTTGCTCCAAAAACGCCCGAAAACGCTTCTTTTGAGATTTTCCCTTCAAAAGTACCTAAAATGAGAAAAGAAACGACTTTTGGTGAAATCCATACCAAAAACACACGAGTTAGGACTCAAACTGACCCCTAAAAACGTAACATTTTTCGTCTCATCAGGCATCATCTCTCTTTTCCTTAATCCACTTCTAGTTCTCTTTGCTACACTCGTATTCCCAACAAAAGAACCCTGAAATTCACAAGTAATTATTAATAAGAGAGCATAAGAACTAATACCAATCAATTTAGAAACTAGAAAACGCGATTCAAAAATGTCACAATTTTTCCGTAGCATCCAACCGAATCGGTTGACCACCAACCGAATCGGTTGGTTCATTGGTCATCATCCAGCCGATCGGTTTGTGCCCGCAACCGAATCGGTTGGACGTTCTGTGAACTTTTTCAACTTCAAATTCAATCCGAACGTTTTCCATTCAATCCAATCTTTCTTCTAACTTGTAATTGACCATCTTAGGGTGCTTCTAACTTCCCAACTCTCCTAACAACGATTCATAACACATCAATGCATCAACCTAATGATTCTATGAACTCAAGAACATCATCAACTAAATTCTTTCAAATAAGTGTTCTTAATTAACAATGCACCTTCCTACATCACTAATTAACAAGCATACAACATCTGGGATTCATCAATTGCAAAGAAATTAGTTCTAAAGACTATACCCAATTCTATTCGAAAATTCCATCAATCAATTCTTACTCAAAACTTAATCAATTGATCTAATTCTTTTTGCAATGCATTCTACTCATATCTAATCTCTTATCCCCAAAATATTACATCTCAATTCGAATTAATTCAAAAATACCCAAATCATGACCTAATCATAATAATCCGAATTTAAAACTTAATTGAATGAAATTAATGACATAACTTACTTGACTTGATGCCATTGATGATCTAATTACACTCCTGTAACCTTCAAAACACTTCTTATGGTCGAATTGAATGACCCAACTTTTGATGGATTGTGTGTGTGTTTGTTTCTTGGGTTTTTGAATTTGTGGGTTTATATATTCAATTCCAACCGATCAGTTGAGCATCCAACCGAATCAGTTGCAAGAAATTGATTTTTTCTTTCTTTTCTAAAAACTTCCTCCTCTAGTTCTTGTTTGCCAAGACTAGTTATGTATTTTCAAAAACACTTGTTTTGTATGTATATGTATCCAAACACACTTGGTCTACCAAACATTGGTCATTATTTCTACTTCTAACTTAAAAACTTAACTTAACTCATAATAACTAACAAACAATCACTCAAATAGATAAAATGACATGACGATAGTCTTATTCAAAATTAAAAATGCATGAACCTAAGAAACATAAAATAAAATTGCATGAAAATAGAAAATGTGAAACAAACTAATAGCACAAGAGGTGCTTTATTCTTGCATTCCTTCTCCATCATCCATAGAAATATTCGTTTCTAAGAATGTCTTCTCCATGATATTTGTTTGAAAGCTTCCTAGTAGTCTTTTGAGTTTTGAAACTTCTTGCAAAGTTCCTTCCGCTAGGACAAGTGATATCAAATTTGCAATTCCAATCACCATCTCCATCTTCTCGTTTGTAAATGCTAGGACCATCAGATCCCCATTCCAAGTTCTTCAATTGGACCGATAAAGATCCAAGAAAATCTGTCAATTTATTAAACACAAAGATGTTTTTAAATGGGTTAAAATAAGCCTCCATTGCTAGAGCCCTTTCCATCTCGTCCTCAATATCAAAGAAAGTAGGTGTGCATGGCCCAAATTTAGGCCTCCCATCTTCATCTCTTCCTACTTCAAAACAACCAAGGTAATCCTCCTCTTGGTCTTCATCCAAATCATCCACATTACTACCACCTCTAGGCCTTGGGTAGTAAGTATTCTTTAAAATTCCATCATCTATGGTCATAGTTCCTTTTCCCATGTCTATCACCGCACCACACGTTCTTAAGAATGGCCTACCTAATAACAAAGGTAGTTCTTTATCAACCGCAACATCTAACACCAGAAAGTCCGCCAAGAACGCTTGGTATCCTATTTGTACTCTAACATTCCTTACCTCCCCCATTGCTTTTGCCTTAGAATTATCCGCCATGGTGAGTTTAGAATTGTTAGGTTGAGGGTCTCTCAATCCCAACTTTTGATACAAGGGGTAAGGCATTATACTCACACTAGAACCCGTGTCGGCTAGTGCATACAATGGAGTAGTTCCATTAATTTTCACCGGTAAAACAAAGTTTCCGGGATCATTCATTTTCTTGGGAAGCCCATTCTCCATTATTCTTCTCTCCTCTACCTCATCAAAGCTATTATTCTCCAACTTTGATTTTGCCAACATAACTCCATCTAACTTCTTCCTATAAACCATGTAATCTCTAAGTACCTCAATAACCGGTTTGTTCTCCATTAATTCACTTATCTTTGCTTCAAGGTTTTCCAAAATTGCTTGTTTTTGTTCTTTGGTTAAGGGTTTCTTGTTTTGTGGTGAATTTGGTTGAGTGTTGGATGATGATGATGATGATTTGTTTTCCTTTGGGGTGGAGGGTTGGGTTAATTTGTTCAATGGGGTTTTGTTTCTATTGGCTTTTCCCATCTTACAAACTTCATCCTTACCTTCCTTAAGCTTTATCATACCTTCACAAACATCAACTAGCATTTCATTGATAGCCTTCCCTTCTTCCAATTCACTAATATTGATCCTTAACTCACCTAGTGCAAAATCAATTGTACACTTGGTAGTTATAAGAAAATTCCTACCAAAAACAACTTCCGGTTCATTGGCATTCATGTAATCCAAGACCACAAAGTTACATTTGAAAATATGACCATGAATGTTCACTTTCACACCTCTCACTTCTTTCCTTCCATAGCTACCATAATCAAGTCTAACAAAACCAAGCTTGTTAAGCATCTCTTCCGAAATATAGTTATCACCATACTCCATGTTCAACTCCGCATCCAATGCTTTTTCTCCTTCCACCGCACAAGGTGTAGCATACCTCATGTGTGGAGCATCATACTCCTTAGTTGGTGCCTTAGTAAAAACAACCACCTTTCTTTCCTTCTCCTTCTTTGGATAACACATCTCATGTGGCAAATAAGAAACATTATCACCAATAACCTCTCCTTCTTCCAAATCACTCTTAGCCTTCTCTAACATGCTCTCCAACTTTTCCAAGGAATCCCCGGAATCCTTGAACATATTCTCCAAATCTTTCAAGTATGCCGAAATCTGACTTAAACTCTCCATTTCACCTAAGCAATTAATAACTATAACATAACCATCAAAAACATCCAAACCATTAGCATGAGGGTTAGTTGTAAGCAAATAATTCTTAATATGAAACAAGAATAAGTATATTAACAAACTAAAACACTAAGAATTGAAAACAAACTAAAAACTAAAAAGTGCAAAAAATTTAACGAGAGTTTCAACCGGTCGGTTGGGCGTCCAACCGAATCGGTTGGTGAAATTACCACCACCAACCGATCGGCACAAACCCGTAACCGGATCGGTTGGTCATTTTGACCCAAAAAAAATTAATTAATTAACTAAAAATTAACTACACTTTAATCCTACCATTAATGACTTATTATTAAAAACTCTAAATGCCCTAATTATAATTAAAATATAAACATTAATTCTATTTAACACATTAATCATAATAACTACTTTAACTACTCATAATTACTAACATTAATATTCTAAAAACCTAAAGGATTAACTAAAAACAGTAATTGAAAGAAATTAACGAATAAAACTAAAAAACTAATTTTACCGAGCTGCCAACCGAATCGGTTGGTTGTCCAACCGATCGGTTGGAGCAAACTGTCTAAAAAAAACTTTTTGTTTGTTAAAATTAAAACAAATACGAATTATAAACAAATTAACTACTAAAGTAAAGAAAACTAATCAAATCCCCGGCAGCGGCGCCAAAAACTTGATGTGCCTATTTGTTAGTGCAAGTTTTAAAATTTATAAACACGATTTATCCGATTAATTCTTTAGCACATATGAGCAAGTATACTCGTCCGGTGTAATAAAGGTGGGTAAGTCGAGATCGTCCCAAGGGATTTGTTTATTTTAATAGAATTTGTTTATTAACAAAGGTTGTCAATCCTTGTTTGTTTGAATATAGCTTTTAACAAGAAATCAAATAAGAACTAAACATATACTTGTGTATAATTCCATGATAAGGTCTAGGAGTATTATTGCAATTATGAATATAAAGTTTGGTGTAAAACTTGTTATGATGCGCAACTAAAAATGATCGAGTAGAAATACAATCGATGATGTATGTCATGTTCTAACTACTACTAAGAATTCAATCTACTAAATGACTCCTTTCGGACATATCAAGATAGTATGACAATTCTATAATCTCATGGTTGTTTAGAAAATCAACTCTTTTCTTATAAATTCCTACGAATCCTTTCGGTCCTTTTTCGTGATGAAATCTTCTCCAAAATCCATTTTAATAAGTAAATAGGATGGTTGTCAAGCATCATATTCCATACTAATTCGTGCACTAATGTTTTGGAATAAAAACAAGTTGAAAATCCTTTTGGACCTATTTCCCAAAGATTGTTTTTATCAACAAATTAAGCAAGATTAGATATTACTTCAACAAACTCATAAAATAGATATGTTTTCATGCATCACCCTTTTTTGTAAAAGAATACTCCATAACCAATCACATCATACACACAAGTATATCACAAATTACTCCATAGCAATCATATATAAACACAAGTAGATAATAAGACTTTCATTAAACATAAAGTAACAATTGTTCATTATAAGAATCAAGCTAAGTTGTACCTAGTATTGAGAATTACAATGACAAGAATCACGTGGAACTATAGCAACCACACTCTAGATAAACTATTCACCGAACTAGTGAACAATTCCCAACTCGAACCAAAGATTGAGACTTTACTCAACTCTTTCTGACGTTTTTCACACTTAGTAACCTTAGAAAATGAACTAGTAACACTTTAGTGTAACAATAATATTGATAAAAGATGGTACATGTAATCTAGAGGCTAAGTACTCATTATATAGCCTCATAACTCTTCTCTTCCAAGCAAAAACGTCCCATGATAGTTAATAACCAGAAATGATAAGCCACCAATGATTATGGGGAGTAAATATGCCTTTAAATGCGAAATTCTAACAGCAATCATCACCCAACCGATCGGCTGAAGGCCCAACCGATCGGTTGGAGTCTTTTGGTAATTTTCCAGCCGATCCGGTTGCGGGTTGCAGCCGATCGGCTGGATGTCTCCAGTTTGGTATTTCTTTGACTTTTCTTCGCCGATTCTTTTCGCATATGTCTCCTATCTTCGTGGCATGACTTAGTACATTAGAACTTGATATTTCTTTAGTAAATATGTATAGAAAGCTTGTCTTTATCAAATCCTTTTGTCCATGCTTCAATTTCTTCCTTCTCTTCCATTCGAATCTTTCCCCAAAAAGCATGATCACTTCATTTCTTCACTTTTAAGCTCTTTTCACTGCTTTTGGCTATATTTGCATGTATAAACACTTTTCCACGATTAAGTAACAAATGTATACAAATATGACCAAATTCCATACGAAAAACCAACAATAACGCTTCTAAAAACATGTTAACTTTGAGCGTTATCAGCTAGAACACCAAGGAGTTCAAAATACCTCATTTAGAGACACCTATGAATCATATGGGCTTTCATCTAGGATAGATTCTTATGAACAACCTCCATGTTTAGGATATCGTTTTAGTGAAGCTAATAGGAAAAGCGACCTAGTTTACCAAGGAATTGTGGATAGAGCTGTAGCAATGAACGATAAGTTGGATGAAGCACTAGGTTTGCTTTTATCACTACCTAAGAAAACAATTGAGGAGGATTTAGCCGAGCATGATCACATTGATCAAAAAGACCTAGGTTTTATGATCGATGAAGATGAATCTCAAGAAACAGATGATGAATCTTTTGGGCAATTTGAATATAGCAGTTGTGATCCTTATGATTCGGATATAGAAGTTGAGATGCCTAGAGAAACACTTGAGATACTTGGGATAATGCTTAGGATAGATTCTACTAAAACACATGATGAGGATATAGGTGATCTTGACATCTGGAATGATGAGGTAAATAACATAAGCCCAAAAAAATACTCAACCATCATTTGAGGCACCCACACCGCCCGTGACTTACCCGGAAGAAGTAGAAGAGACTTTAGGAATCCCGATGGAGGTAGAACCTTTGAACCAAACAAAACTAGAGGATATAGGTTTGAACTCTTGTAATGATAACCTTACTCTTAGTTCTAGGGAATTTCCTAGTGTTGATAAACCGGAACCTCAACCTTTACACAACTTTTCATCCTTAGATTTACATCTAGGAGACAAAAGGGGAACCGACCCACCCATCAACCAATATTATGCGGGTAGTTTTAGGATGAAGGAAGCCATTCACTCACCCCCTTCACCTCACGTGGCATATTTCCACCCTAAGGGTGTGTATCACTACTTCCACCCGCACTTAATTCTAAGTGTAGGGGAAACCTCCCTTATTTTCGTTAAATAAGGGTCGTGACTCGAACAAAAACAAGCGCTTATTGGGAGGCAACCCAAGTTTTATTTGTTTGATTGTTTGTTTATTTGCTTTTATTTGATTCCATATGTGTGTCTTTTTCTTATTGTTTATTGTTCATGTATCAAATATAAAATTGTAAAAATGCTTTATTTTGTTTTTAACTTCGTCTTAACTACATATAAAGGTATTTTGCAAAAGATAAGTGTAAGGGAAATCTAAATTTGTTTTTAAGAACAAGACTGAACATGAACGGTAACAATAAGATATAAGCATGCATATTAGTATTTGTTTGAGTCAAATGCTTGTATCGAGTCATAATGATGTTTTGCAGGATTTCCCGGAATTAAGGTATAGGTTTACCAGAAATTTTCTGGAAATTTAACATGAAAAATCTTTCAGATCAATTCTGACGGCGTCAGGCCCTACAACCTGACGGCGTCTGGTATAATTTTCTGAAATTTTTGAAAGTTTTGTTTTTCAACCGGAATCATAAGAAGTTTTTATTAAATCTTTAACTTATAAACTCCATGAATCTGCAAAACATTCATTCCACAAGCATTATATCTTTAATTGTTTTGTTTTTATTTCCAAGTCTGGAATTACATCTAGTTGTGAGTTGTCTTTGTTCGGTTTGATGCTTTGGTTTTTCTTGTTTGTTTTTCAGGTTAACAGGTTATTTTGGACAAGAAGACGTTTTTTGGAAGGGAAGCTTTGAACGTTCGTCTTTCTTGGAAGAAGATCTAACCATGTTACATCATTATCCACATCAAACGATTCAGGGGAGTATTTGATTTCATTCTTTCATTTTATTTACTTTTACATCTTTTATTTGAACATTGGGGACAATGTTCGGTTTAAGTGTAAGGGGGTAAATGAAAGCACCGTTGAGAATACACCTATGCTTGATGTTTTGCTTTTTTTGATAGTAAATTTGTAATAAAAACAAGAGAAATGTTTGTTAAGGCAATTTTAGCGCCAATTTAAATTTTTTTTACAACATTAGAAGTGAAACCTTGATCTTAATGAGCGTCTCATGGATAGGAAATTGTATGACTAGCACAAAACCGTACCACTAAAAAAAAATTTCACCCCAAATATGTGAGGTTCGCCCCTAGAATTGGTAGGAAAAACATCCATCTTTGGTGCTATGATGTGTGTATCGGTAGTATTTAGATTCTAGAACTTGCGTTAGGACCATCTCAAATCCACAAGTGAGACTACATTCGTGTAGTTAAGATTTACTACATGATAAGAGGCATTAGGATTAACCCATTGTTTTACACCCGTATATCTGTTATAATTACATTGACGTCATTGGTCAAGTAATTCTCCCATACCCTTTGCGTTGTATCCACTTTTGGTACACGATACCCCTTAATTACACCCCTCCCGAGCCTATCCTTTCGTTTCGACCTTTGAGCATCTTACTCAAAGTGAGAATTTGTTACACCCCACTAAATGATACACCCAAATCGCCTTAGCCTACCTTTGTTGCACCCACCTTTGGTGCATTATTGTGCGAAAACATTGTAAATCCCTTTTAGTTAATTAATCAGTCAATTAACATGGTTGCTAAGGTTAGTCATATCCTTGTACATATTGTTTTTTGGGACGATTTGGGACTCATGGGTAAAGTACTAGCGTAATGAAGTAAATGGGGAAGAGCAACCATTAATTACCCCCATACGTGCTATAAGTATTTTACAAAGTACTCCCAAGTTTTCGATTAATCTTAATTCCTGAGTCATTAGAACGTAATTGTAAAGTATGTAAATGATTTCCAATGGTAAGGGAATGCAACTCCCCTATGATGTATTATTTTGGATGGTAGTGCAAGAGTGTATGCAAAAAAAAAAAAAAAAAAAAAAAAAAAAAAATCGAAAAAAAATCCAAAAACCAAGAAAAATATCAAAAAAATGTGAAAAAGAAAGAAGAAAAACATACGGACTACCATCCCGTTCCTTTTATGTTCTTTTAGTTTTTGTTATTTCATTTTTAGGCTAAGATTGAGTCCAGTCTTGACTTAACAAACGATAGTGAGTTGCATGTATTTGACATGATAATTAGCTTGCCACCTACTAAAATATATACCCTTTATTCCAACCAAACGTGTTATCTATATCCCTACGACCTTATCGTTACAACCCTTTGGAAAGACCTCCTTTGAATAGTTTTATCTTAGGTTGCTTACGCCTAGTGGAGGAGTAATTGATCCTTTCCCAGCCTATGGTTATCTATTTGCCTATGACAGGTAGTGAGTGATTATTTCGTTTCATTATGAGATTATAAACTCTTATGACATTTGAGAGTGTGAGAATCCAAACACTATTATGTGAGTGTGCCTAGTGTAATGATTTCCGTGCTTGTTATGATTAAGGGTCTAATAACTATTTTTGTAATTACTTTTATATTCGTGTTTAAATGACCCTAACTCTATATTTGTGTTATTGTGATTTATTTTAAAATCCTCATTTGCTTGAGGAAAAGCAAATCTCAAGTGTAAGGGTATTTGATGAGAGAAAAAGTGTTACGCTTTTGGGGGTATTTAAGCCTAATTCGTATATATGTGATCAAATATTGCCTAAAACGTTCTTTTTCCATTTTAATGGTTACTTTTGAGAGGAATCTGGAAAACATGAAATTTGGACGTTTTTGGAGCATAACAAGTGAAGAAAATGGCAAAGTCTCAAAAGATGGAGAAATTACTACCTGGACGGCGTCAGAGTCACAAGGTGACGCCGATCAACAAACCTTGACAAAGTAGTGGAAACATTTTACAAATGTACGGGCCAGAAAGATTTTGGGAATTTTACACCTGTACGCCGTCAGGGTGTTAGAAGGGTGTATGGCCGCCAGGATTTGTAATTTAAAGAGTGGAAAATCCCAGAAGACTTTTGAAGGTGTACGGCGTCAGGTTCAACCCTGGACGGCGTCAAATCGAATATAGAGTTGACGACGTCAGCATTGATATAGAGTGACGACGTCAGAAAGAAGGCTTGCACGAGAAGAAACCAAAGTGGAACCATCACAAGTTAAACAAGACAATCACAACTTGCGCGCGGAGTAGCTGTTACTGTTTCGGCCATAAAATCTTCATACGAACTCGGATTTGGGTGATTCAAAAGCCCACGCGAAGAGGACGAAAAAATCTTCGATTTGGTGAAAACAACGAGCTGACGCCGTCAGGTGTTAGAGCTGACGCCGTCACCCTTTGCCGACAGAAAATCAGCCTATAAATATAACATTATAACTTCACTTTTTGTAAGCCCCAAACCCTAAGTCCGATTCTAGGGTTAGAGTAGGTGTTTTTTCAGCAACTTAGAGGTTCCAAATCACTCCATAAACATCTTTTAATAGTTTGGTTATAAATTCAATCTTCTGTTATGTCTTCAATTATCATTATTGTTGATTGCTCTTCATTAATTATGTCTTGCTGAATCACCTTGTGTCTACTTATGATTGTGTGAAACTTGTATATAATTAATTAGATCTTATTGATTTCTTGTTGATGTTTGTGTCTATCTCCATCAATGAGGGGCTTGTTGATGTGTGTGTCTATCTCCATCAATTAAGGCGTGACAACTTCAATAGATCTAGTTGGTTTAGTTTATAATTCTTGTCTCCTATTGATTCTTGTTTTGATTGAATGTTCCATCAATGTTAGGCTCAAGAAAACTGGCCAACCTCTTTTATGGTAACGTGCTTGAACGTCTTGGGAAACATGTAGCCAAGGCATACTAGGCTATTAAGGTAGTATTTAACGCATGAGCCACTGTTTACAATCCCTATGGTTGTGTCATGCATGGCATAGGAGGAGATAAGAGCTCATAGAATTGGAGACATATGTATGTCACTCCATGAGTTATTAGGAATACACCCGTCAATTAAAACAATGTGTGACAATTCAATAGGTAGAATTGGATAGCTAGCAAGGAGTAACATATCATAGGTAGACATGCTTCACTTCCCTTGTAGAACCCTAGTTTACTTTCCTACACATTAGTTTAAGTAGTAGTTTTTGGGTTAGTTGACTAGCAACTAATTCCGCCCACTCCTTCAAAAACCGAGATTTTAACTTGCTTTCATAAAAATATAAAAAATACAAAAAGAATCTTCCTTCCACCCTTAGGCCTATTAGAGTAGTTTTTCTATCTTAACGAACACTATTCCCTGTGAGAGAACGATCAATCCCACGTACTTACCAATATCCTATACTACTACGGTCAGGTACACTGCCTGGTGGGGTTGTAAGCCTCTTGAGATCCCTTGAGAGGTAAAACCTGTTGTAAGGTCATAAAACCACGCATCAGCTAGAGACTTGGTTTTAAAGTCTGCTAAAGGGATGGGTTTAAGTCCAACTTAGTCACTGAATGCAAAGATACCCAACTCCCTTCTAAGGAAACTTGGAAGCTGAATTCAATGTGGAAAGCTGAACATTTTGTGGACTGAAGCACATGTATCACATACATCCCAAGGTTGTGCTTGTTACCTGCTGGAGAGGAGGGTGAAGTCTTCACTTCTTAATGGTTATTTTCTTTGACAAAGTGCTGAGCAGGAGCATGATTAAAAGATGAACCACCTATGTAAATGTTGAAGTTTTACCGCTTCAGGAAGCTTTGGACTTTTAGCTTTTACAACATTTATGAATTGGATATGGACACATGGCTTGTAATAGTGTCAGGAGTATTTAAGTGTTTGAAAATAACTTGTGTGTATTTATCTTCAGGTATTCAAATGGGTTGAAGGGTTCAATTCTTTAGAACCCCCTGATTCTCGAATGTTTGAACGTATAGTACTAATGTGGAAATTCAATCCTCAGGATATTTTCATTTATGCATTTGTTTTGTTTAATGTTTATTTTTTCATGCAAAGGAAGTGAACTAAATTTGGGGAGGATTGTTGGAAAATTTAGTGCACTTGAGGGATGAGTTCACACCTGGTAATGGGTTTGGAGGTACGGAGTGTACACCCATTTGGTCCATGAACACCCTGACTCAATTGTGGTTATGCTAGTGGATTCTGCTGAATCTGCTGCTAGTAGGACTCTGCTGCTAGTGGATCCTGCTGACAGTGGACTCTGCTGCTGGTATGAATCTGACTCTGCTGCTAGCAGTTATGATTCTGTTGTTGATTCCACTGCTAGTGTTAACATTACCAGTGCTAGTATAAGCTTGTTATCTGCTGATGGCTTGTTCCTGCGGATAAGCTTATTCCTGCTGATGGTTTATTGTTTCCACTGATAACCACTGATTCCTACTATTATGGAAAGTATTATGTTATAATTAATGGGCCGTTAATTATACATAATTCTATAGGCTAGGGTTTGAGTGTTCTCTATTATAAATAGAGGTCACAACATTCTGCATGAAAACGATTAACACAAACCCTAAACACTTGAATACGATTAGGTTCTTGCTTTGTGCCTAAAACAAGAACATCACTTGGTCTTATCCCATAGAGATATTCGTGTAACCCAGGCATAGGGTCGAATAGTTTCTATTGGAAAGTGATAACACGATTTCAAGTGAATATCCGGTACTCACTGATTATCTTTACCCTGTTCTGGGAACACAGAATCACAATTTAACCAACATGTTCCTCTTGCATTATTCCAGTTTCAGGGAAGATTGCCCGTGGGGATCGGATCAGTTCTACAGATTTACGATTTAGGGAAAAGAAGGTTGCTTAGAAAGTGCGAGAATAAAATGTTCCCTACGACAGATTTACGATTTGACACGATGGCGGGTGCTGACAAGTTTGGAAACATTTATTTTGTCCGGTTGCCACAAGACGTATCAAATAAAATCGATCAGGGAAACCTTGTTGGAGCCCCGCATAAGGTTGAAATGATTGTGCACTTTCATGTTGGTGATGTGGTGAATGCAGAGAGCGTCTTTAATTCCAGGTGGCCTTGAGTGTGTGATTTATGGAACGGTGATGGGTAGCTTTAGGGGCGTTGCTACCAATTACTTTACGTGATGATGCAGACTTCTTTTTTCATTTGGAGATGTATATGAGACATGAACATCCACCTTTGTGTGGTAGAGACCACATGGCTTACCGACCTGCCTATTTTCCAGTTAAGGATGTGATTGATGGAGACTTGTGCGAACAATTTCCCACGTTAACTCTTGAGAAACAACAAAGAATTGCAAATGAATTGGATACAACTCGAGAAGAAATTTTCAAGAAACTGGAACAAGTTAGAAACAAGATTGTTTAATAAGCAATCAATCGACACATCATTCATTAATTGCGTGGTTTTTAATGGATGCAGATCATGGTAATGGTAAGATTGGCTGCAAGGCAAAAGCGTATAACAATTATACAAGCGAAAAGCCAAAGTATGCATCAACTATCACAGACTTAAAACTTCGAAAAGATCTTATAAAGGTCAAACTGTACTAGATATGTTGTTAAAATTTCAAAGTATGTGTTTTCCATCCTATTTTCTATCCTTTTTAGCCAAAATGAATCATGGTCCAAAATATTTAATTACATGTATGTTAAAAATAATAATAATGATGATGATGATGATCATGATGATGACGACAAGGACGACGAGGATAATAGTTATTACATGGGCCATAAGGCCGCAAATAATAGTGGCTAAAAACAACGTGGCTTAAATTTATTTGCAACAACTTTTCTTCCACTGCCTATTTCTCTTGGAGCTAGTAGACAAAGTTCCTGCAGTCGCATGACTTTTTCTCTTGGAGCTGACCTATAAAGATCACTAATTGACAGGATTAATGGGGCTGGTCTTCCTACGCGCCTTACGCCGCTAATCAAGAGAGATTGGCTTTACCTCAGGTCACGTGTCTTTGCATTTTATAAATATGTTTTTCCTTCAGGTTACAATTTTATAAATATGTTTTTCCTTCAGGTTACAAGTTATCGGATTGTTATTCAAATGGTAAGTTTCATGGACATATTCATTCACTAACTTTTACTTATGATCTCTGCAAATTGCTGATAGTGTTTGTGCAACTAGAGCCTGCGATCTAGATCAATTGGCTACAACTGCTTAACTGTTAGGTTAAGCAGCCGTAACTTGTTTTGATCTAGTTGTTGTTCTAGCTAAAAGCTTTACACATATAAACTCAAACTATCCCACTAAAACTAAGCTAAATACCAAGGGACCACAAAGTCAATATTCCCAACCACATACCCCAATCCCAAGTGAGATTGACAGACGACAAAACACCACAATGAATGAAGCACATATGCTTGAAATTTAAGGACATGAGCCATGGGCCCCTCAATAATACTAAACTTTCACAACCAGCCACTTTGTAGACAAGAACCATAAAATACCCATAGTCAATACCAGATATGACAGAAGAGTCATACAACAGTCATACAACATAAAATACCCATAGTCAATACCAGATATGACATGAGCCTGTAGCAGATTCAAAAAATAATAATCATAATATTTATACTGGAACCACACCGTCTTAAGCTGAGCACACGAACTGAGAATACCACACTTGAGAAGGAATATGCAGACATGGACAAAAATGCAGCCCACAAGTCAAAAGCTTCAAATTGCAGACCTGCAACTAATGTCATAACAGAACACACTGCAGCTGACCACACTTGAGAAACATCTTCTATGCAAGATAATATATTTGAAGATCGTCTGGAAGGTCCTTCAAATACTTTTCCCCCTCTGCATAAACCAAAACAAAAAGATCTGGGAATTTTGTGCGGAATGTTTCTTCAAATTTACTCGCATTACCCCCCAAATCATCTTCCAATGTTCTCCCTTCAGCTGTATCTCTCGATGAAAATGAGTGTATGTGAGTGAACCCGCTTCTCATAAAACGTATCAGAGAAACGGGCCTTGTGTAGCTGTAGTTCACCGGTTTTGTCGTTTCCTCTGGTGGGTCCTGTTTTGATGATTCTCCCTTCTTTGGGTCTAATTGTCTTGATGATTGTGCTTGCTTTGGGTCTTGTTGTGCCACCTTTGGCTGCCCTTTTTTTTCAGGCATCTTTTCCATAGCGTCTCTGACACTTTTTTCAAACAGAGAGCCCCAATCAGACCGTTTATGACCGCCAGGCACAACCGTAAGAGAATTTATAGCTTTTCTTATATGTTCGGGCCTAGGATCTGTGTCGTCTAGGAAGTTACTTAGGTCTTGGAAAAATCCAAGACGCTTAGGAGCGGGCCAAAAAGCTATGTGATTGCATAGTTTTTTGGGTTCTGGTGTTTCTCTGTTCAACATGTTCAAAGAATATATATATTAGTTAACTTAAAAAGAAATGGGTGATTAAGAAGAATTGGGTCACAACGCAATCATAGATAGTTCTGATGCTGTGGAAAATAATTAACAGGAAAGAGATTTTTATTTAGAATTGAGATCTCAGACTACATCACAACTGGTTAGTGTGTCTATACTGTTTTGAAATTGTGCTATAATCCTGATATCATACAAAAGATGATCAAGGATGATTTTGCAAGGGTGGTTTTGATCCATTTATGATTTACTCTTTTGAGATTTTGTAAGTAAAGTTAATTATTATGTATTCAACTAATATTATATGTATAATTTGCTTATGTAGGCTGTTGAACATGGGGTTGATGTGGATTTGGCTAAAAATGAAGGACCTATGGAGTATAAGTCACAGGTGATACAAATTTATTTCATTGCATCTTTTTTACCAAAAATAAATCACAATTACTTAAGATTTGGAAATTAGCTTATCTTTAATATATTTGTAGGATGTTGTTTTTGATACCTTGCCTCCAAGTCATGTTCACAAGTGTTGATGGAAAATGGAGAGGTGGACTCTAATGCATCTTATGTGCTATATATATTATTGCATCTGAAGTTTTCCCCTACATATCTGAATTGTGTTATTTTATTTTATTTTTGTTATATAGCTGATTTAAAAAAAGAGGTATGTCTTTCATGCTTAGCATAAGTGTTCTTAATTCATGACTTGCATTGTCATATGACCATCTGCATCCTAATAACAGGGTGATGAGTAAGACTGGCAGTGTTACATCAGGACAGTTCCTAAGTGAAATGTCTAGGCAGACTATCTATGGTGCTGATGACGAATTTCTCAAAAATGCTGAAAGAAAGATAGATTCATGAGATAACTAAAAATGGAAAGGTATTTAAAGCTTCATCGTTCTCACCTTTTTCCAAATCTAAAATTATCTCATAGTAAATATTGAAATTTAACAATTTTTGTTATTATTATATATACGTTTTTTTATAGGAATGTGTATGTCTGGTACTTGGTACTATAAAAGCTGTTTTGGGAAAAGAGGGATGGTATTATGATGCATGTCTACGATGTAACAGAAAAGTGGTTCCAAAATCAAAAGTTGTTGAAGTGGAACAACCTGATGAAGAGGTTCATGATGCTCATAAAATCTTGTGGTGCAAAAGTTGTAAACAAACTGCTAATAATGCCGATCGAAAGTATGTAATCTCCTTTTTTTAATCCTAATTGAAATTAAAGTATGTATTCCCATTCAACTATTTCCTAATTAACATTATCTACATTATACTTGATTGATTTAATTTAGTCAGGTTCAAAGTAAGTGTAAAGGTCCAAGATAGCACTGGAATTGCCACATTTGTTTTGTTTGACCGTGAGGTCTCAAAGTTGATTAGTAGTAATGCAACAACGATCCGTGAAAGACAGCTCGAGGTCTTACTATTTATTATATTGAGATCCATAAGTTCTATATTTTATTTGTGAATATATCAGGATGGGGATGAGGATGATTTTCCAATAGAATGTCGTTTGCTTTCGTATTGTTTACGTTTAGACTCTATTTGTTATGCTTTATTTTTATGATGTTAAACTCTGAGGCTTGCGTCTTTTGAGAAGGTTTATAATCTTAAAGCAGCCACTTTATAAACAAACATTTTGTAGTACTATTTGAAAGGATGAAAAATCCTTGATTGGTGTTTGAAACTGGTGTTTGATACACAATTTATATTGTTGATGCTTATTTTTATTTCTTTTTTTATTATCTTACTTTAGCGTAGAATTGCTTAACACATGTAATTTATCTTTTGATGATGTATTAACTACGTGCTAATGATGCAAACAACTTTAACTATCATTGCTAATTTTTAAAACTGGTGAATGATTGGTCGTGTATGTTTTGGTATTATTAACATTTTTAAAACTCTTAATTAAATTATTATCTAAAGACTCCTATTAACATAGCATTTTTTACAAGCATTTAGATAGTGTCATCATACCTTGGTTTTGGTACTGGTTCGACAACATTAAGCTTCTGTAAAAGATCCAAAACCTCTCTATTTGTCCCTTTTATCTCCAAACCATCGAAATCAGATTTCATCAAGGTTGTTTTATCACGCTTAGGCGTGTAATTTCCTTTGGTCATGTAAAACAAGATGGCTTCTCCCACCTCATAAAGATCGGGGATACGAAGATCTATTAAATGCAAACAATATAAAAAAGTATGATCACTACAATGAATTTGAGTACAATAAACAAATAAATACAGTTAAATACTTGCCTTCGTCACGTCCTAAGAGCTTACAATTTCCGACACCACCAATCTTTATAATCTTGTTCTTGTCATCACTTATCCATATGTTATCCAGAGTAAGATTTGTATGAAGTAATCCTCTAGAATGCAAATGACAAATTCCGGAAACTAACCCACTGCATGAAAAATAAATAAATAAATAAAATGATACATGAGAATTAGAAAGCCTGCGTGTTTCCCTGGGTGTACAAGCATATTGGTGTATTAAATTTCCAGCAATCATAAACATTCATGTTCCTAACCTGAGTGAAGATGTTGAGAATAAAGTTAATTGGGCTACTCTTGATGGTAAAATTGTGGATTTCAAAGTGAGTAATGTTTGGGATGATTGGAGAACTAATAGTGCAGATGTAAATGGGAGGAGTATCACTACAAGAAAAATGCCTTTTAGCGTCATGTTTAGCGACTTGATTAGCGACATTTTTTTTGCTAGCGACATTGTTAGCGATATGAGCGGCTAAGTCGCTGTAAACGAGTCGCTGATTTTTGCGACATTAGAATGAAGTCGCTAACGACAGCGACACGTATAACGACCTTAGATTATGCGTCGCTAATAAAATAGCGACATTATCTGTTTACGACGCAATTTGTGTCGCAAGCTGTAGGACATGTCGCTAACCAAGACGCTGTACACGTCGCTACTTTTTAAAAATGTCGCACAAATGGTGGCACAAATGGTGGCAAATCATGTGTTGAATTACATAGCCGTATCATAAATCACATGTGTTGAATTAGGTTTAGGAGTTTAAATACAATATACGCAATTTGTCAACTATGTTTTTAAGTCGTTATTTGCGTCGCTATTTTTAAAGATATCACTAGTTAAGTCGCTATTTTGGTCGTTGTCCTTTTGCTTTATTGCCACCTGCATTGCTCATTTGTGGGTAAAATTTAATGCCATGAAAGTTACATATACACAACTGTAGATAGCATACAAACATACATGGTGCAATAAGAATCGCATGAATTTAGAATATTATCATTAATGATGCGATACAACAAAGTTTTAATTCCTTTTCCGGGAATAAAAAAAAGGAAAAAAAGAAGACGAACATCGTCACTAAAGCTTGAGTTAGCCACCGTGCCTAGCATAAAATTCTAGTTTTTGGCCCTTTTCATAGTTTGTGCCGGAGTCCCAAACTTTTGCAACAAATAAGTTAACCATGAAAGGAGGAGACACGACACCTGTGCATTAGTACATTACAAACAACCACCTGAATAAAGTCTGCACAAATTCAAATGTAAAATGATATCAATTGGTTTCATAATTGAAGATAAACTCACATTAAGTTCTGTCATCATAGTTATTTGAGCAAACACCTCATCTGTATTGTGTTTAGCCTGCAAACTGAC
>LBNU01024846.1:46602-57546 GCA_014162995.1 Artemisia annua | reverse complement strand
TGGAAATCAATATACAAAACATATAAGATAAATTTTAGCTGTATAGTAAACTATAACTATATGAAACAATCTACATTGCATACAAACAAGGACTGGGGCGTCGTCCTAAAAAAGTCAATCTATGTCAAAACAGAGAATGCAAGATGCTCTAACATGTTGCTTAATTAAAAACACAAATCCTTTTTGTTACCAGTGAACAGGTTTGAGTGTTCATCAAGAGGAGTGCAGCAATCTGCATCGTCTGCCACTTTGAGAGTCGCGGGACTCGCGGTCTTCTGCCATGTGGCATGTATTTATTGCAGCCTGATAATTATCTCAAAACGGCCAAAAGTGAGTCATTTTCTTAACATGAATTTGGGTTTGAAGACTTTACATACAGGGGTGCAACGCTAACATGTAGGATGGTTTTCAGAAAGTATATACCCACCCATTGTGCCCAAGCTAATATATCCTACACCAGTGTGCCCAATTAAAGTGTCTCCTTATCTAATCCGATACTGAACATATAACCAAGAAAAAGAACATGTGAACTAAGTAACTAATAACATGTCACTTCTAGTTAAACATATACTAATACTGGCTTGCACATGTGTGTGCACGTCTTAGCAAAAATCAATGGCATGATTGAAGCAAAAAACTAAAATTTAACTGTCAAATGAGACCTTATCCCATCTTTCGAGCAAGTAAAGACATGCCTGCCTTCTATATTAAAATTTATCTTATATGTTTTGCTAATGGTACACGCACCCACTTCAAGGTATCATGGCAGGTGGAGTAACAAATGCCAGCCATCAAATAGCAGAATTAATTGACAATGAATAGATATAGTAGAAATAAATACTTGATAACAATGGAACAAACATATTATCGCTCAATTAGTGATAACACTAGCACAAGTGTATTCGTCAAAGTACCTGAGCAAGAAAAAAAAACTAAAGCAGATTGGTTTCACACTATCACCTATGACAACTTAGAAACGAACAGGAAACACTAAACAGACCTGCTCCTTCTTGTAAACTTAAAAAGCCACATTAATGTCTACAAGTCCACAGTATCATACAAATTATATTAAGCAAAATTTGACTTATACTTCTATATATACTAAAACAGATTCACTAATCATATTCCAAACACAATAACCCTAATTAAACACTCCGTTCTTTGCGTAATCATGCACCAATCAAAAAATATGACTAAAGCAAACAAATAACTACATGGTGAATGTAGTATCTAGCTAAGCATTTCGTCGAACACCTTGTGTACAGCATTTTATCAATTGTGGGTATTGATTCTAACTCCCAAATACACACATGTACACCTACAATTTTAGCAATCAAAAGTGTTGAGCATTTTATCAAACACCTTGTGTTCAGGTTTCATCTACGATCATAGCAATCAATAATCTCCAAGCAAACATATTGCTATTAACAACGCAATTAATGAATCGACTAAAGCTAACAAATCACCTTCTGGACCGAGCCTTTTGAATCATTTCATTCTAATTTGATAAAATCTGCAATACAATCAAACAAGATGATTAGTTTCATGGAAAAAATCAACAGATTGAGAAAGATAAATAGAGAATATCGTATGTTAGGGTTTGTTTATGCAATCTGTTGGCGCTGGGAGTGATAGCGCCCGGTGCCGGTTGGTGGTTAATGGTGGTCAACGTCTTATGAAAAGTATGAAGTAATTTTTATATTTTTATTAAGGAAAATAAACTTAAAAGCTACTAGTATACTTTTGGTATCTGTTTGAATGAATAGACATGTAGGTTCCGAATATCAGTTAAATATATTTGAGAAGAATATTTAACAATGTGCTTTTTGGATGTCGCAATTAGCGACAATGTTAGCGATACCATGTGGGATGTCACAAACTAGCGACATCATTAGCAACATGGTTTGCCGTGTCGTAAAATGGAGACGCCAATAGCAACTTGTCTTGCACATCGCTAAAGTTAGCGACGAGATTAGCATCATGAAACATGCATCGCGAAAATAGCGATGTGCTTAGCGACAAAAGTTGCGACTTATTGTCGTTGGAATCGCTAAAAGTATCGCCAATATTGTCGCAAATTTGCGACATAAATTAATAAGTCGCTAAAAATGTCACTAAATGGCTGTTTTCTTGTAGTGTATTGTCTGGTTCACTCAAAATAATCCCAGATATGCTTTTATCCTCTGGTTGGCCATAAAAGAAAAATTACTTACCCAAGATAGAATGATGGTATGGAATGGTCTAAGTGATATGAAATGCCCTCTGTGCAACAAATGTCATGATTCTCATGATCATTTGTTTTTCAAATGTGACTATTCAAAAGCTGTGTAGATGGAAATGAAAGCAAAGTTAATGAACTTCAATGTAAGTGACTCCTGGAATAGCATTGTCAGTGACATGGCTGTTAGACCAGGAACAAATAGCATACCACTGTGTATTACATATGGCAAGAAAGGAACAAAAGAACTTTCACTCTGGAAAAAAGAGTGGAACATGTTCTGATTAATACTATTTTTGAGAGTATCAGACTGCAACTTCTTAGTTTAAAAGTCAGAAATTCCAAGAAGATCATAGCAGTTGAGAAAAGATGGAATGTGAAGATGAGCAGAGTTGCTGATATGCAATGTTGATCAAGTATGTGAAATGGTATAGAACTGGAAATGGTATCTGGGATCTTTGAAAGGGTATGGGTGGTGTTTGGATGTATGGGAGTGTAGCGGTTGCTGTTTGGAACTGTGATGATGAGAATTCAGGAATTCTGTTTGCATTTCTTTCTAGCTGTATGTCTCTGAGTATGTTTAAGACTTTAAGGATCATAAGCATGTTTATGATCCTGTTTGAATTCCTTGTAAATCGTTATAGATTTGATAATAATATATTCTTCACATTTTCAAAAGAAAAAAATGCAAGTAAAAGCCATACCTCATTATTTTTAGTGACTCCGCACTCATCTCCTTGTATTGGTACTTGGGATCAAAGACGTAATCCTTAAAGCTCTTACGACACTTTTCATACGCAAAGTAGTCATGCGTCTCATCACTTTGCCAACCAAGAAATGTACAAATATTCGGATGGTATGCAGACTTATAAAGCCTATAAATTTTCTGCCTTAGTTTAGCATCATCCCCTCTTCTAGTCTTCTCAATGAGAGCATCAACGCAATCATACGCTCCTTTGAAAAATTCAGACCCGTTATCACCATGTTTAAGAAAGTTATCAGCATTCAATAAACTCGTATCGATTCTCGAGTTCCTAGAAAGCAAAGCACGCAAATTGGAGATGTCATCCTCTAAAGTGTTCTTCTCCTCCTCTAATGTAACTTTCTGCAAACTTAAACTACTCTTGTCCGTAATTAATTGATTGACTGCACACCCACGTGGAAAGCGATTCAAATTGTAATCAATGCATGCTTGGACATAGCTGTTAGGATTTGGTGCATGATACACTAAGCATTCTGTACGATGAATATCGCGACAACGACTATGGGGAAACCATGCTTCAATTCTTGCAAATCGCAAGGACCAAAAGGGCGAAGATCGGTGTAGATAAAAATCTACCCGTTTAATTAGGAAGAAATCCAACAATTCTTCGTTCTCAAAAACATCGTTCTGGACAGCCATTTCGTAAGAGTCAAAGTAATGAATGATTTTTCCCGTTTGATAATCCATAACATAATACCCTTCATCCTTAGAAACATCGGTACCCAGTCCTCCTTTATGATGCTGATTAAAATGCTCTTCAAGTAACTCTTTAGTGTCGTATGGTATAAGCTGCACAAATAAAAATAATCAATAACGCACATAGAAACTTGATGTGTAATAAGTCAAACTGAGTTGATCAACGCAAGTTATCAATATTTTTTTGCCCTATCGGTTTTATACAAAAACATGACTACAATATAAAGTTCCAACTTAATGTAATAACTAAGGTTAACTCAAACAAATATAAAGTTTCAACTTAATGACTACGATAATAACGTAGGTATAGAAATTCCCCATTTTTGTAGAAGATTCCTAATTTTGAAACTCAAACCCTCAAACCGAAAACATATCATTTCCATTTAGGAAGAGTGTTGCAATTCGATATTCATAGACTAGACTTCGCAAGCCCCTCGTCAGACCAAAAACCAAACAGACAAATAAAAATAGCACTCAAGATGACAGTGTGGAAGCAAGATCACATGTCATATATCCTAAAATCTATCGGCACTTAAAAGACATCAAATATCATCATTTTGCAGCTTACAAGCAGGTCTAACTGTCAAACTAACTACATACCAGATGACACTTTCCAAACGACCACATGTAAAGCAACGATCAACGCCTAATTATCGCAAATGTGACAGTCCGACGGATAGTACTCAAAATACAATAATACCAAACGAAATCAAGAGAAAAACAGATCCCGCGTTTGTGGTACAATTAGCTATTAGGACCAAAATGCTAAATCTCCAAAACTATGACTATCCTCAAACCATTAGCCAAAAGGAAGGCTCAATATGATGGTGGTCGAATAAGCTAAAAGTGTCAGGCAAGCATGTACAGATGATGAGTGCAGCATATTTGCGTACATTGAGGTAGCTGTGAGGCCACTCAACGAGTAACAGAGCTTAGAAGCAAGGTACTGAGGTCTTGAGGAAGCTATGGGTAAGACAGCATAACATGGTTTGCTCAAAAAATTGGAATCTAAACTTCGTAGTAGAAAGAGCTATTATGAGATGTGAATATGGGCGAGGCAGTACACCAAAGGAGTGGTGTATACAGGTTAACCAAATTTTTTAAGGTTTATAACAGCACTTTCCACTCTCCAAATTATTTTGGGCTCATTATAGCATATCCCGACTACTTTGGAAAATGAGGTGGCGTCCAGTTTGCAGTCAGAATTAATTAGCAATTTAGGCTTAACAAAAGGCGGAACGGTATGGATTATGGAAAATCCGCAATTTATTGCAGATATGATGCTAAACTCAAAACCCATACTCTCAAACCAAACACCTTCGATCATTTCCATATAAGAAGTGTGCCGAAATCTGGTGTTCATAGACTTTGCAAGCCCCTTGTTAGATTCATGCAAGTAACCATACAGACAAACAAAACAGCAACAAGACTGATTAACCTAGTTAATCACAACAGCAACTAAACTGTCTCAAAGTGTGGAATCATGATCACGCATGTCATATAAACTTCTACTATTATCATTGCTTCAGCTTACAAGTAGATTTGACTAACTACAAAGCAGATGACACCTTCCAAAAGTGACACAACAATTAAAAGCCAATTACCGCACGTGTGAAAGTTCAAATCACTTAATCACCTGACAAATAAGCTTAAGCAAACTGTGCTTTCTCACCGCTCTAAAAAGTTATAGCTCAATCCATCAATCTATTGGTGTCTTACATAGCTTAAGCAAACTGTCCTTTCTCACCGCTCTAAAAAGTTATAGCTCAATACATCAATAACGCACATAGAAACTTGATGTGTAATAAGTCAAACTGAGTTGATCAACGCAAGTTATCAATTATTTTGCCCTATCAGCTTTATACAAAAACATGACTACAACATAAAGTTACAATTTAATGTAATAACCAAGGTTAACTCAAACAAATGAGACCTTCAATAAACATCTTAAACGTAGTACAGTATAAATTTTCAGACCAGGTTTGGTAAGTTTATGGATTCACCTCTAGGTAGCCATAAAACATTGACTACAATATAATGCTGTAAATTAAAATTCTTCCAACTGCGTTAATGGAAACGAATACAACAACTATCCCTAGCATCTTGTACACCAAGCATATCTATAGCTACTACAATCTGTATTGAAATCAAACAGGACTCCTAGGTCCATTTTCTAATCAGAACGTCAGCATGATACAGTCAGTTTGGAATTGCGTATTACAAGCACTTCAAACAACCCCTAAAAAACATTATCTGATGTTGATCTATATCCTAAAACAACCCATACTGTCTCTAATTCAATTTAGGGATATCTCTCAGATTGCTTATACTATCAAAATCTGCTCAACCTTCTACAGGGTGTTTTGAATAACATTTCTAAAATACAATGAGCACTTTGTAACGAAAAAACAACTTGGGCCTATTTTACATAGAAAATAAGCACTTGTCAGTAAAAAATGCTTATTAAATTTCAGAACACGATACCAAACATATATGTACCCTTTTATAATTAAGGGATAATGTTTTTTTGTTTGCACACGTACGTTCAACACACTTTCTTGCAGAAAAAATAAGTACTCCAGTTGAAAGAACAAGCCAAAGAATGAGAAATCAAAACAAATGGGGTGTTTGTTTAAGCTTATAAAGCAGGCTTATGGCTAATGTGGTTTTCGGCTTATGCTTCGTAAGCTCACTTTTTATGGCTTATTATAAAACTTTTTGGCTTATGTAAGCTTATTATGACATGATAAGCTCATACAAGTCTAAAAATTTTCAAAATAAGCCATAAAAAATGCGGTTATGAAACATAATTAAGCTGATTAAGCACATAAGCCGCTTTAACAAACACCCCCAAAAACCAGCTCCTGAACATAAAACTTTTCAAAACATAATTGTTAAATTCTTGTAGCAATCAGGTAACCAAATATGAGATGGTAAAAACTGCATACACATATGACCTAACAAAACAATACAGCTTATTATATACTAATTAGTTAAAGGAGGAAGACCTGTGGGTTGGGCTTGAAGTGGTACAATTGACCCCTGTAATCTCCTTGTTTAAGGTCTGCATAGTCAACGACGTCTTCTCCTCGATTTGCTATGCGTAAAAAACCACTTGTTGGGACTGACCAGTAAATAAAGCCGGATTGTTTATTAACCAAATAGCAGTTGCCATCAAAAGAGGCAATCATAAACAAATGATGTCCCTCACTGAAAAAATAAAAGAAGAAATAATTAATAGAATTAGGGTATAGAATTAAATACTAAACAAGCAAATATGGAAAGTGCAAAATAAGAATTAGTTAGGGCTTACGCATCAAGGTCTCCTTGAGGGACTTCTACATTTTCTTCTTCCATTTCCATATTGTTAGATTTGTGTTTGCAGAATCAATACCGCTTGCAATTGGAGTTTGAGTTTCGTGTGTACCCTCCTACCTAATATTACCTTGTTTAAAGAAAGAAACACACCCAGTGTTAGGGCACTTACATCTGCGTTTGTTTGCATAAACCGTCCCTGGTTGTTTGACAATATTGCATAAACCCTCCCCGGTCCCTGTGACGAAATGTTGGGATCGTTTTACTCTAACGACCACGGTTAGTGATATCTATTTTTAAACAGGTTTATCACAAAAGATGTATTTAAACGCGGCGGGGTAGCTGCTGTTTTCTCAACACGGTGTCATATTTTTTTTTTACAAATGAACTCTTTTTAACCTCGATGTGTCATTGTTTGATTAAATTTTCAGGCTGGTTTTGTTCGTAATATTGCAGCATGTTCGGTTATATGGTTATTATTAAAAAATTGCTACTTACCATGTTTTCCATCCTATTCGATTGATTTAGCCAGCATAGCATTCGAAAACAGTAAAGATTATGAATTGCGCAAGACACGCACGTAGGGTTTGTATTGGAATTGCAGCGACAATGTTTGTTGATTATTTTTGTAGAAAACCGGTTAGAACTTCCATATACCTAAAGTTGAGACTTGATTACATGTAATTTTTGTTACAGTGTACGTAATGGGCCAAGAATGGCGTTGTAGTGCTGCGCACTTAAAAGGTGTCCAACGTTGAAATTGTTGAGATCACGCAAAAAGAAAAACAATGGCTTTGTTGAGATATGATGGACTTGGTGTAAAGTTGAGTTGGTGCTAAAGAGCTGAGTTAGAGAACATCTCTTGTTATCGATCTAAAAGAGATGCCTAGTAATTATGCAAATAACACAAAGCTAATTTGAAAATTAGAAATTGTCAAAATACCCTTCCTCCTAACATCTTCTTTTTTCAGTTTAATCCTTTTAACTTTTGGTCTTTTAGCCATATCATCATAAAAATTATACACACAAATATTTATACACATGAAACAAAGCTCGTACAGCTTCTTCATAAAACCATATAAAAACAATATACACATAACAAAGCATATCTTCTTCATAAAACCATATCATTCATAAAGTTAATTGGTATTCTTAATAACACATCTCATGTTGAAACCAACGTTTAGAGGATCCCATTCAAAAAAACAATTCCTACTTATCATACTACTGAGACCATTATTGGTTTTTATTTTATGTTTGGGGAAGTGGAAATTTAAAACCTAATCTTGATGTGGGTATGGTGATTGCCTCACCTGGTTATCATAGCATTTCTGATTAAGCCTTCTACTCAAGAGCTCATCAATTAACTAGTTTAGTGTATTCTCGAGAATGAAGTCCAGTTCAAAACCAAGCAGTACAAATGAAATGAACAGCCACATAAGGGGGTTGGCAACACACCCCTCACCCCATTTCCCTTCACTCACTACCACCCAATCCCCTTATGCCACATCANTTTTAAGATAAAACAAAATAATTACTTTACGATTATTATTGAATTGTGTGCAGTGTTATAACCAATAGCAAGATACAGCAAATAATTAGATCACAGAATTTGATAAAACACTAGTTATGCATAGTACATAACAAGTAGACAACTACACGCATATCTTAACACGTAAGCTTAACATAGACATAATCATCCTGAACATACTAACTCTTAACATATACTGCATAATCATATAAAAAGAAGAGTCATAGAAACAAGCCAACAACATATCAAATCATCAACCAAACTAAGGGGTGTTTTTTAAGTTTATTTGTGTTTCGGCTTATATTCAAATTTTCGGCTTATTTATAGACTTATATAAGTTTATTAGTGCCAAAAGTGATATAACCGCCTTTTATAGACTTATGACCTTAGTTGTTTTCGGCTTATATTCAATTTTACGGCTTATTTATAGACTTATGACCTTAGTTGTTTTAAGCCGAAAAGTGATAAAAACTGAGAAAAGTGTGTTTTATGAGTGTATGAATGCGCAAATCCAAATTGATAATTGCCACAAATAATATTAGTGGATTGCAAATTTTCTCTATAATGCTAAAAAAATTACATTTAGCTATCCACAACGCACAAAATACACATCAATGATCATCAACCTATCACATAATATAACCAATAGATAGAAGCTCTCAAATTTTCGTTAAACTACTTTTATGTTAAATTTCAAGCATCAACCTAAATTCACTTCAACTCACCTCTAATCGGTCAATATTCTTAATACAAATTTCTAACTATTAATAAGCACATAAAATTTCTTACTAATTAATAAGCACAGCACATAATAATCATTCAAAACAACACATGATTAGTTGTATTATACCTAACAGTGACGAGAATTGAAGACGGTGCCGGAGTTAGGGTTTCAATCGAAGACCAGATGTGGTGACGACGGTGGCGGAGCGATTAGGTGATGTTAGCGATTAGGTGTTTTAATAATTTTTCTCAAGATATAAAAAGTCACCCCAAATATATATACTACTATCTATTTTATCTCCACTTTCTGGCCCAAATATATACGACATTCCACTATCTATTATATATTTTATTATTATTATTATTATTATTATTATTATTATTATTATTATTATTATTTTATTCTTTTTGGGTTTGATTGATTTCTTGGATATGAGTAGGGGTGTTCAAAAAACCCGAGAAACCGAGCCGAACCGCTCAATCCGAAATCGAAATAACCCGAAACCGAAGAAACCGAAACCGAAAAAAACCGAAACCGAAAAAACCCGCTTATCACGGATCGGTTACCGTTTTTATATTTAGATATCCGCGGTGAACCGAGCCGAACCGTGTATAACATACATGAACATTTTTAACTAAATATTCAAATAATTGTATAAGTATCGATTATATTAATGCACTACTCTTATTGTATAGTAATTTTTTTGCTCCTAATGTAAACAGTTACTAAACATGTATGTGTGAAAATTAGGGCTGTAAACGAGCTGAACGTTTAGTGAACATTTCATGAACCGTTCGGTAAAAAGTTCGTTTATGTTCGTTTATTTGTTTAATGAACGAACATGAACAATATTTTACGATTGTTTAGTTAAACGAACGAACATGAACAAAAGTCACGTTCGTTTATTTATGTTCGTGAACGTCCGATTATGCGTTTGTTAACGTTCGTTTATGTCCATTTATTTATTTATGTTCGTATATCATATCTTTTAATTGTATAATTTTAAAATTAGTTTGTTTAAACAAACCAACACTTATAAAACAATATTAGATGCATAATTTAATAAAGTTTATGTCTGTTTGTCTATGTTTATTTATGTTCGATCGCTTATATCCGTTTAGTGTTCGTTTAGTATCTTAATGAACGAACATAAACGAACATGAACAAGTCATTTTCTTAATAAACGAACATGAACAAGAAAATTCGTCCGTTTAAGTGCTCGTGTTCGTTTATTTGTCCGGTTAAAATTAAATGAACGAACATGAACAAGGATCCGTTCGTGTTCGTCCGGTTCGTTTACAGCCCTAGTGAAAATTGATTAATATGATTAAAGCTAATAAACATTGAATAAATATTTTTTCTTAATGTGTTATATATGTTTATTTGAAGCAATTATTGTAACGAAATAACTTTATTTTAATGTATTCAAAATTATTTTATATACTAAAATGAACTTTTGCGTTTTAGATATAAAAAGTCACCCCAAATATATATACTACTATCTATTTTATCTCCACTTTCTGGCCCAAATATATACGACATTCCACTATCTATTATATATTTTATTATTATTATTATTATTATTATTATTATTATTTTATTCTTTTTGGGTTTGATTGATTTCTTGGATATGAGTTGTTTGATCAAGTAACTTTCATGGAAGATTCTGTTTATTTTATGTAAATTGTGAGTTTTTT
>LBNU01024846.1:12542-44563 GCA_014162995.1 Artemisia annua | reverse complement strand
ATACTAAACTGAGTTTTATGGTTTCTAAAAGCTTTTAGAAGCTTTCTAGGAGCTTATATGAGCTTATTCAGTCCATGAAACACAATAACAACCACAATTCAAGGTTTTCACACTTGAAAGGGACAATATCAAAGCAATAAAGACAATGTAAAGTAAATACTGAAATTAAAGACTGAAAAGTAAACAAGAACAATGGAAAATGATACTGAAAAGCTTTCTATATTAATAAGAACAAGTTTTCTTAACTACAAAGTTATAACGAAATACAAAATGACTTAAAACTAGATATCTTCTTCTCTTCCTTCTCCTTCTTTATATAGGCCTTCATTGGGTCCCACAAGCATCTCTGAGCTTATCCCACTTCAATCTTGACCTTTAAATTGCTCAATTTTGATCCTAGCCATTGATGCAGTTTTGGCGGGAAAGTCTGTTTTGACTTTTTGGTCAACAATTGTAGGTTAGCATTAATTGAGGCGTGTTAGGGATGAGATAATGATGGTTTTAGGAGGCTGAGGTGATGGGCAAGTGGTTTGGTGGAGGCAAGCAGGTGGTGGCAGTCTAGTTGGGGAAGACGGGGTAGGGGGGAGGGAGTTTTTAAACGTTTTTATTTAAAACGTGGGTTTGGGCTTGTGGATTGGGCCAAGGAAAGAAAAAAAGAGAAAGAGTTGGGCCAGGGGTGTTGGGTTTAGGATTGGATTTGGTTTATTAATAGTAAAAGGGTCCGGTTGGTTTTGTAATTTCACAAGGACCATTTGTGTAATTTTGGGTATTTTGAGGGTTTAGTTGTGACAACTTTCCAAAGTGCTTGCAAGGGTTATTCTTGCCAAATGTGAATAGTAAAAGGACCATAGTTGTCTTTTTCTCATTTTTAATACCCAAGGACTGTTTTTGCCAATTTGTGAAACTTCAGGGACCAAACTTGTAATTTCTCCAATCTTTTCACCCAAGGACTATTCTTGCCAAAGTTCAATAATATAAGGACCATGTTTAATGAATTCCAAAGTTTAGACTCCCAGGGGTTGTTTTTTGACATTTTTCAAAGTTCAGGGACTAGTTTTGCAAACTTTTGAAACTTTTCATCTAAGGACCATTTATGACAATATTTGATTTTCTAAAGACTTTGGTTGAATTTTCCTTCAAAATAAATGCTTAGGGACTATTTTTGTAAAACTTAGAAAGTTGGGGGACTAAAACTGCCAATTATGCAAACTTTGCATGTTTTTCATTTGTTTTCACACATTTTGCATCTAAGACATAAAAAACACTCTTTTGTAATATTTTGATCATTTTGATGCATTGTTGGGTGTTTTTGTGTGTTTTAGCAGTTAAAATGGTACCAAAATGATGAGTATTTGCACACTCATCATATTTTCTTTTTTTTTCTATTTTTTTTAACGCAGAAAAAATCACCCATAGTGTGCCTTTTGACGCACATGGACAGCTCTAAACGAGAAATGATTTCGAGTTATAAGCAATCCTGTAACAAACTTGTTTAAAACGCTTTCTTGCACCACTTAGGGTGTTATCGTGTTAGCCTTGAAAATAATGTTATATGTTGGAAATTGTATTAGTTAAAAGCACGAGGACTAGTTCTGTCAATAGGACTTAGTTTTAGTGTGTTTGTAGTATAAATACTCTCCTAGTTGCAACTAGGAGAGGTTGGATGTTCATATTGTAATAAGAAGTGTGTGTGTTTTCCCTTTCTCTCTCTAGAAAACACACACATCTTCCCCAATTCTTTAATCTAATTTTATCATGTTTAACCTTTATTTCGAGCATCCCCGACCTCCTGAATATAGATTCTTGATTATTACAATTGGTATCAAGAGCTAACCAGGGGCGATTCGTGGTGTTTTTGGGTGGTTTTAGGTGCTATTCGAATGGTTTAGTGTGATTTGTGGGTGTTTACACTTTGGGTCTCATCTAGATCGTTCATATAGGCTATCAGGAGTTCGTGTGATTTGGTTTTTGGGTTTGGTTGGGTGAAAGCTTGTGGATTTAGGGCTGTTCGTAGGTCTTTTATTATTTGAGCCCTAGTTTTGCGAGTATGGGATTTAGGGTATTTGCGAGTATGGGATTTAGGGTATTTGCGAGTATGGTGTTCTGAATTCTTGCGAGTATGAAATTTTCTGCGAGTATAGAATTCTTGCGAGTATGGAATTCTTGCGAGTATGAAATTCTTGCGAGTATGAAATTCTTGCGAGTATGAAATTCTTGTGAGTATGNTTTAGGGCTGTTCGTAGGTCTTTTATTATTTGAGCCCTAGTTTTGCGAGTATGGGATTTAGGGTATTTGCGAGTATGGGATTTAGGGTATTTGCGAGTATGGTGTTCTGAATTCTTGCGAGTATGAAATTTTCTGCGAGTATAGAATTCTTGCGAGTATGGAATTCTTGCGAGTATGAAATTCTTGCGAGTATGAAATTCTTGCGAGTATGAAATTCTTGTGAGTATGGAGTTCCTGCGAGTATGGTTGCGAGTATGCTTCAGGTTTGCGAGTATCAGTCTAGGTTTGCGAGTATGGGCTGGTCTTGCGAGTATGGGCTGGTATTGCGAGTATGGTTCAGTTTTTGCGAGTATGGTTTATTTTGGCGCGTTAGCCTTTTGTAACCTTATCGTTTATCGAGTAAGGTCCCACTCACTTAATTATAAGCCGAAGCTCTGCCCAAATTACTTCAAGCTAAAAACATTCAATTTTTGGCGGGAAAATTTGAGTAAAATTTATTTTTTACGGGAGCTTAAACGTTCAATTTTTACGCGAGATTCAAAATTTGGTATAACGATGAAAATTTTGACCAAAAATTCAAATTTTTTGGCCGAAATTCAAAATTTTTCGGTGAAATTTGGCGTAAAAATTTTCATAACTCAAATTTTTCGTGCAACCTTACACTCGCATTTCTTAGTGATTTTCATAGTTTGGGCGAGAAATTTTTCAACTTCGATTTTTGGAGGGAAATTTGGAAATCACTACACCTAAACCCTAATATCACCACACCCAATACATTGATATTATTGGTACACCTTATAAAGAACATGATTCATTAACGTGTTTCATTACATGAATACCAATATACCACCTCACCCACTCCATGATATCATTGGTACACCTTATCCAGAACATGATTCAATTCATTTGTTTCATTACATAAATACCAATATATCACACCTCAAAACACACCACGTTTTGCTTAAAACGATCCTGATCAAGAATCATAATACAATGACGATGGCTAATATCAGAAGTTTGTGACTACAAGGAGAATTCTTTATTATCTATTTGGGTTTGAAGTGAAGTTTTACGGATGCGTACTTATTTATCTCAAAGTCTAGGGGTTGGTTGGATGCATGACTTTCGAAGATACTTGTTGGGCACATAGATATATGTTAACCAAGGGTTACATACATGGTGACGAAGACTTGGTTTATCTAGTTTTCATAGGTCAAGGGGTGGACGGACGAAGACCTAGTTAACTATCACTTAAAGGAGTTACGTTGTAGTGCTCAGTGTCACACTTAGATGTGGATAATCAAGAGGTGTTACGTCTCATACTTGTTGGTTGGTTGGATGAAGAGTATTGAGTACTTAGGGATTCGATGCTTCACGAACTCTCTACACCGTTCTTAGTTACTACAGGAACCACAAGCTTAAGTCACAAGTCTGGGGAATCTTACTTCATTCTCAAGTTCGTCATATTGAGTTCTTCCTTATGGGGTTAATGGAAATAGCCGTCGTTGTTCATTCAGAGGTTGATAAAGAGTTAGACAATTTCATATGGTATCGTTAGTAGATTGGGATTATCGACATCTTCACACGTGCTGATTATAGTCTATTCTAAAGGTGCTTCCGGTTACAACTACATATACACATTGGTATGCTGATTTCGATGAGATCGCAATCATCAGGGGAGAGAAATGTGAAATAAATATGTACTTTATGAAGTACTAAAGGTCCATGTGACCAGGCTGAACCGTTTCTACCTTTGTTAATTACATGTGTACGTTATGGGCTGATTTATAAGATAGCTGGAATGCATTTGGTGAAGATGAAGATGTTGATACATTGTACCCCCGAACAGAAAATCCTGAAGAAGGTCGAGTCTACAGTCGTTTTACATATTCCGCTGCATGTTTGAAGACTAAAGACGGTTCGCATGTGTTTATCATAAAAGACTTCTTCAGAGTTAGGGCATTCATCAGAGATGTTGTCAGTTTGGGGGAGAGCACTAATTAGGGGAGAGTGTATTGTAATGGTCAATGTTAATCCCTAATTAGACTCGCACACATTGTTCCTCTACAAGTCAAAGTGATGGCAGCCGAGAAGACTCAGATGTATAAGAAGCTATGGTGCTTGAAGACCACTCTCAGAGCTGCTGTGCTTATGTTTTGTATTGTGTTTTACTTAATTGTGCTTGTAGGGAACATTGTAAGCAATTTCCATATAACATTACTTTGGGGAGAGATTGTTAGCCTTGAAAATAATGTTATATGTTGGAAATTGTATTAGTTAAAAGCACGAGGACTAGTTCTGTCAATAGGACTTAGTTTTAGTGTGTTTGTAGTATAAATACTCTCCTAGTTGCAACTAGGAGAGGTTGGATGTACATATTGTAATAAGAAGTGTGTGTGTTTTCCCTTTCTCTCTCTAGAAAACACACACATCTTCCCCAATTCTTTAATCTAATTTTACCATGTTTAACCTTTATTTCGAGCATCCCCGACCTCCTGAATATAGATTCTTGATTATTACATATCGGGTCAGGTTATTGGACCTGGATTCGGGTTTTGGTTAAAAAAATAACTCACAACTCGACACTATAAAAAATCGGGTTGTTAGGTTCGGATGAGATTCAGGTGGCGCTGTGTCGCTTGAGGTGATTGAGTAGAAATAATATAAGCAGTGGACGAAATATATATTTCTTGCGCATGAACAATACTGCTTTCACTTTCATTATTTATTTCTGTTGTATTGAGGAGAGTATTGTTATGTTACTGATGTACACAATAGATAAATTGATATTAGTTTTCTTCATATTCTAACTGATCATGAAAATAAGGTATATACTTTAAGGGCATTCTTCTTGTGTTATTCAACCGAAGTTCTTAAAATTGTTACTATGCTTCTCGTAGTTGGTCAACTCTTCAAACTGCCATTCTACTGAGAATCCAGTGGTTCTGTTTGAGCATGTGCTCCTATGCAAGGTATAAATGAAAAGATTCATGATGTAGAGTATGCATTCAGCTGAATCCAAACGCAATAAAGCTTTGCTGTTATGTCACAATGCCTTTTTTATGCTCCTAGATGAGGTATGATGTGGTGCAAGTTGGTGAGACGCTTGTGAACAGGAGAGATGGAGAGGTAATCGATTTCATCAGCTTTAGGCCAGTATTTCTTTCACAAAATGCTGAGGTACCACTGTAAGATGAATTGCATGATGCAACCTGGCTAGATTAAATTCCTGTAACCGGATTTTTTATTATTCATTTATTATTATTTCTTTTAACTATGTTCATGAATCATGACAGGTTACTTATAGGAATCTCCGTGACCTAGAGGTTCTAACGTCAATGTCTTTTAGTTGTTAGATGGAGATACAAGCAGACTCAAAAATCTAAGCTTAAGCTGGCGAAGATTAAGGATATCTTTGGGCCTTTCATTGCATTTTCTTGCACCGGTAGGCAGCAAACCTTGGATTTACAAATGCATATTCCACTTTTACAAACTATAGACAGACATCTTGTTGGTCCTTAATATATTATTAACCTTGCTACTGCCTAGAAGTCGCCACCTATATTACTATAGTTATTTTTTATGCCTCCTTAAGATTAATGTCTTGTTATTTGAAGCTAGCTTTCAGTGGACAGAAACTCTTGAGTTTGTATAATAAAGATAAAACCAAAAGTGCTATAGGTCTACACTGTACCTCAAAACCCCCCATTGCCGAAAACACTTTTGCAGCTAGGCATAAAAAATAGCATTCCTCTTGTGGTATTTAACCCCCCAATCCCGCTAGTGTGAGGTATGGGGGTCTTGTGGTATTTAACCGAAGTTCTGAAAATGGTTACTATGCTTCTGGTAGTTGGTAAACTCTTTAAAAATCCATTTTACTGAAATCCAGCGGTTCTGTTTGAGCACGTGCTCCAATATAAGGTATATAAATGAAAAGATTCGAGATGTAGAGTATGCATGCTGCTGAAAGATCCATACGCAATAAGGCTTTGCTGGTATGCCTCACTGCTCGTATGCTCCTAGATGAGGTATGACGTTTTTTATGCCCTTAGGTCTAAAATATAAATGGGTTCATATTCCACCATTACAAACTATAGAGAGGCATTACTGGCCAGAACAATATTGTGCATTAAAACAGTTAATTAGTTCAACCCAAACGACACATTAATGTTTTTTGCATTATAAAGATAAGATATTTTTGGCTGCAGGCTTTTGGGTAAAAATGTGCTTCAGATCAACACAACCCGATACATTTTTAGCCTGAACTCACCTGAACCCGACTAACCCGAGATCTAAATAGGGTCGGGTAAGGGTATGACATTTCTAGCCTTGACCCGAACCTGACCCGACTAACATTCACAAATCTATTTTGACCCATTACTGATTTACGACATTGTTGCTGAATAATGAATACGCAGGTAATATATATCTTTAATAACTACAATAACACAAATTATGCAAAAGGACTATTAGGTTTACACAAATTCATCGAAGCTCTAAAACATATGCTTGCATTTCGCATGAACTTGGGTGACTCCGATTTTGTCGATATAAGTAAAACTGCATCAGAAATGCTTTCACCTTCATAAGCAAAGAAATCCAACAACTCATTCTCGACAACATCACTTTCCCTTCTGAATATTACATGCCCGGGTTTACTCTCATTCATTGGTTAGCTAACTATCAGTCTGTTTAGGCTAAATACTTTAGAAATGTTAATCGAATTGTGCATTTACAAGGTGGAGTCAGATTGAAGATCATGGCACCAGTCATTTTTGTATAGTAGATGCAGACATAAATGTTGTATCAATGATGACCATTGTAAACTATCCATTTTCTGGCGGTATTTTGTCTCCCTCCACCGGAATTGTGCTAACCGGTTGTCTTTTTGGAAAGAATTATAAAGCACTAGAACTACGATATACTAGGCCCTTCTAATAGTTACAGAATTTCTATTATTCTTGAGTTTTAAAGACTGCTATGCTGGTTCTAAAAAATTTAAACCTTGACCCTCGATTTCTTTTTGACAGTGTGATCAACTGGTTGGGGTGATCGGAGGGAGTGGTGGGATGTACCTAATTCCAGCAGTTATACAGGTCTTCCTTAACCACTTCATTCTAGGAATGGAGCCTTTATGTGGAAACTAGAAGGGGGGTTGAATAGTTTACCGGTTTTTACTTTCGTTTTACTTTTTAGAAACTTAACGTGTAATCAATAGATGTATACTAATATGCAATAAGTAAAGAAGAGTTAAGAACAATCAAACCACAACACAATCGTTTATCGTGGTTCGGTCTACAAGGACTCTTTTTCCTTGCCCTACTCCACGCCCCGAGTATCCAACTCGAGAGTTAATCTCACTAATCAACAAGCTCCTTTAACACCGATGTAGAAACCTTACACGTCGCTTACACAATCTTTTTCCGACACAAAGCTAAATGTCGAGTTCTTTTACAAGGGCACAACCACTCCCGTTTCACTATGTATTTTGAGGACTAAAATACTAACCGATCACTCTATAATGAATACACTCAATGAAACAATAACAACACTAGTATACACTTTGTATGTTACACAAGTATTCCAACTTTGCTTGGAGACTTGAATGAATTTGTGATCTTCTTGCTACAAAAGAATCTCACAAGAATGAAGTATGAATATGTTAGATGTAAGTATGGAGAGTATATGCAATGATATGTACTAGAAGTGATAAAAACATAAGCTTGGAATGGCTTGCTATTTATAGGAACTACATCAGTGGACCACGGATCAGACGGAACCAAACGTATGGTTCCGTCCCTTATATCGTTTGGTTCCGTGGATCACTGACACTATATCTTCCATAAAATCTTACAAATCTAACCAAAGATCTTACCATATCTTCCATGGATACATTGAGTGTATATCTAACTCAAATCTTCAACATATCTCAATAAGATCAAGCTACAATACAAGAAACATGATGCTATGCATGATGTAATTAAAAGACTTCTAAATATGATCAAAAATCATTTTAACTAGAAGTAACAAGAACAAGTTAAAGGTTATGTTTAAGTCTAAACAAAATGTGTAAAATACTTAAACTCATGTTTATAACTTGTTGCTTAAACTTTACCTTATATTTTGTCGTTAACAAAACACGGTAAAAGATCGTAAAATATAAATAACGTTTTTAGGACGATATTTGTATTAACAATCTCCCCCTTTTTGTTTACGACAAAACATAAGATTATATTTTAGCAACTAGTATGAACGAGACGTTAAGTCTTTTAGACATTGTTGATGAGTTAGTTTTATACAACATTTTAATGAATTTGTTTTAACAAGTTTTACCCATTTTGTTAAGTTTTACTCATTTTGTTAAAGTTTAAGACTTATGGTGTTTTCGTGGATAAACGTGGAATGTTAAAACAAGCATACAAGTAGTTGCAATATATATATTCTCCCCCTTTTTGTCGAAACAAAAAGTAGAGATGCGCCTTGCGGAAGTGTTTGTAATCCTTGGTACCTAAGCTCCCCCTTGGACAATACTCCCCCTAGTTGGGGTGCCAAGGAGATGATGCATGGATTTTGAATGCTACAAAACAAATGGTTAGTGAAATATGCATGAGTGTGTAAGAAGAAGAAGGTCATGTCAAAGAAGAAGGTCATGTCAAAGAAGTCAACCCAATGGGTAAAGATTGAGTGAAAGGAAGAAGATATGCCATAAATGGCATGTAATGATCACTTAAGATCTGAGTGGAGTGATCCACGGATTGCAAGGAACCAAAAAATTGGTTCCTTCCTTTATAGAGAATGGTTCCTTGGAAGAAAATTTGAATTTTTGAAAATTTGGCGGGAATGGTTTTCCTAAGTGCTAGGATGTGGTTTTTGTGTGTGGAAGAGTTTTGTATGTCTAGAAGAATACTATGTTTATGAATTACAAACTTAGAATCTAAGATTGATGTTTAGAATGAAAATTAAAAAGATGGAATTTTTCTGCAAGAACCACGGATCCAAACGATTGAACGCACGGAACCAAAAATTTGGTTCCGTCCTATCCGTGGCTGGGGAATCCACGGAACCAAGTGCCACAAGGCACGGAACCATGAATTTGGTTCCGTGGGTTCCGTACCCTACTGTATTGAAAGAAAATTTGCAAAAATGAAAAATTTTTGGGTATCTTAGCGATGTTCTACAAGGTTAATTGTTATGGGAACATGATTAGGTATCTATAGTACATCTAAAAACCACAAAAACATAAAGAAAAACATACATACCTTAAAGATCAATCATAGCCTAAAATTTTCACTTTTAACAAGTGAAAATGAGAAAATTGATAACATATAAATGTTATCCACCTGCATAAGTTAGTTAATTTAAGACATACATCCAAATGTAATAATCCTAGGAACACATAATATTAAAAGAAACAAGTTTTAACATCCAAATTGTTTAATGGCACCTTGTGCCAAACACTCCTTCTCCCTCACTTCTTTGCAAGCTTCTTGTTGATTTTGTTCATAAATCTCCCCAAGCACTTGAACATTCCCTTAGTTTGCTTGAATTCCGCTGACTCATTTGGAATAGGAGGCAATTGTTGATGGTATTCAATAGGATTGAGCCTAGAGTTGGGAAGTCCGTCGTCTTCGCTCATGGATGATGATGAAGAGGTTGGAGGATGAGGTCTTTTCCCTTTGGAGGATGAGGATGAAGCCTTGGCTACCCTATAGTCACTTAAAGGCACAAAGATGTGTGGGACAAGGGTGTAGTCGGGACAAAATCCTTTGTCATTTGGAGGAATTGGAGCAAAGGCCCTAAAGAGGCGGGTGAGGAGCATTCCATATGGTAGAGCGGGCCTTCCATGCACGGGTATGTTTGTCATTCTTTTGGCAATGTAGTAAGCCAAGTTGAATGGTTGCCTAGTGGAGATACTATAAAGCATGTAGCAAAGACACGCATTGATGTGGTCTCGGTTACCTATGGAACTAATCACGTTTGCTCTAAGGATTTCCTCCCATTTAGCAAATTGGGGCTTAAGTTCATTTAGCTCCATGCTAAATGGGTCACGATCAACCTCATTGCCTTGACGGGTGTACCTAGTTCCTGAAACTCTAGGTTTGAAGAGGTGCTCATGGATAATTTCCTTGCTTACCAATGGTGTGTCATAAGGGTGAATCCTATCATCTATCTTTTCAAGGATTGTGAGGGACCATTTGTCCGTATAGACACATGTACCCCTATTTGGAATACCTAGAACTTGAGCAAAGTTGTCAAGTGAGATGGAGTAGTCGTTATGGTTCACCATAAAGCTTAGGCTCATGAGGCCATCATCATTGGTGTGAAGGGTTACCGAAGCATAGAATTCTAGTATAAACCTAGGACAAATTGGCTCATCTATGTCTAGGAGACAATCAAAGTTGATGGCGGCAAGGTCTTGACGGATGGTGGTGTTTTCTAGGAATGATTCATCAATGGTTCTACCCTCATGGATGTATCGTTTTTCTAAGGCCTTAAAGATTTTGACTTGAGTTTCGGTTAGGCCCTTGGTTTTGTGATGTTTGGGAATGTAGTTGAGAGTGTCTTTGTGATCATAGAAGGTTGCGGGAGGCATGTTTGAACCTATACACACAAGTTTACCCATTTTAGTTTTAATGTATACTAAAAGTGTTCTAGTGTGTTCCTATATGCAAACAATGTGGAGGTGCGGTTATCTTGACTCATTTGTATGCTCAAAACGTTTTTGAAATGCATGTTTTTGTGAAAATAAGAGATAACCCAAACACTCCTTATTCAATGTAGCTTCGTTTGAATGTACCCGAAAACACATATTAGTTATGTGTTCCCTTTAGCATTCAAGAGACGTAATGCAAGTGATATTTTAAACATAACGTTTTAGATTTTGTATTTACAATGTAAGACGAAAATTTCTTTGTCCTATTTGTGAGAAGCTTATTTGAAGATATCAACATGGGGTGTTTTTGGCAAAAACATTTGTTTTAAATGAAAGATGCAATTCCTAACTATGAAAGTCATGATTTGTATGTTTTTGTTAGTGAGAGTTCTATATGAATTTCTTAAACACAATGCCATACCCCAAGTTTTGTGTTTTGTGCATAAATAGAGATCCTAGACGCAGATTTAGATAAGAAATTAAGTTAGAAGACTTACAATGATGGATTGGTCACTTGTTTTGGTGAAGAAGAACCCTAATTGTTGAGTAGGTATGTGTTGGGAAGTGGTGGTTACTGTTATGGGTTGTGTGGATGATATAGGGTGTGTTTGTTTTAAAATTCTAAAGTATTTTTGCCTGACAGAATCCCACGGATCACACGGAACCAAAAAATTGGTTCCGTCCGTGTATTATTTTGGTTCCGTGGAAACAGAACCAAAATTTTGTTTGTTTTTGTTTTAGATCTATAATGTGGGTTCCATTAATCCTAGTCCTAGTCTAAGGAGGTTGAATGGTTCTCTCTTAAGTGGCTTAGTGAGGATGTCGGCAATGTTATCTTTGGATGATACTTTTTCTATAGAGATGTTTCCTTTTTGAATATTATCGCGAAGAAAGTGGTGACGTATTTCAATGTGTTTAGTGCGAGCATGTTGTACCGGATTCTTGCTGAGGTCGATGGCACCTTTGTTGTCGCATAGAATTGATATGTCATTAAGTTGAATGCCGTAGTCCACAAGAGCTTGTTTCATCCAAAGGGCTTGTTGACATGCTTTTCCCGCCGACACATATTCGGCTTCGGTTGTTGAGATGGCTAGGGCCGTTTGCTTCTTGGAGAACCATGAAGTTAGACAATGTCCAACGAAAGTACAAGTACCACTTGTGCTTTTTCTATCTACATAGTCTCCGGCATGGTCCGAGTCGGCATATACTATGGTTTCCATACCCGTTCCTTTGGGATACCATAATCCTAGATGAATAGTACCCTTAATGTATCTAAAGATTCTTTTAACGGCTTCAAGATGTGAAATTTTTGGATCTTCTTGAAAACGAGCACATAAGCAAACACTAAACATAATGTCGGGTCTACTAGCCGTTAAGTAAAGTAGACTCCCAATCATGCCTCTATATTTAGTGTTATCTACGGATTCATTTTCTTCGTCCTTAATGAGTTTAGTATCCGAGGACATGGGGGTTTTAATTGGTTTAGAATCTTCGAGCCCAAATTTCTTAAGCATGTCTTTAATATACTTAGATTGATTAAAGAATATCCCATGATGTGGTAAATTTGAAAGTACGATTTTTCCAAAGAAATACTCTTACGAATATTTCTCGGGTCGTTTCCCGACGAAGGCGTGAATGGAATTTTGATTCCGTTGTGTGATTCGTGAAATGAATAAGATTTAAAAGTCGATTTTTGGATTTTACACTACAATTTATATGAATTAACAATGAAAATGAACTAATAAAGCTAAACGTACAAGCATATTAAGCACAAATGATAAAACCAAAAACGCGAATTAAAAATAAAACGTCTACGTAACAAAATAAAACGCGAATTCTAAGCTACACTAAACCTACGGGCTCAAAAGTAATTTTTAAAACTTTAAAATGATAAAAGAAAATTTTAAGAAAAAGAAAATTATATTTTTGACTTTTTATTTATTTTTCTATGAATTAAAACTATTTTTGTATTTTTATTTAATAAAAGAAAAACAAACTAATTTTAAAATCAAGAACTTATTCTACAAATTAATTTTCTAAAAATCTTTACACACTGAAAATAAAATTTAAAAGTAAAATCAGAAACTATTTTTGTATTTTTATGATTTAAATTGAAATTAAAAATGACTTTAAAACTCTAAAAAGTATTTAAAAATAAAAAGAAATAGTAAATGAAAGAGAAAAATTATGAAATTTTTACAGAAAATCTAAAATAATATTCTAAACCTACTATGAGAAAAAGTTTTTGAAAAATAAGCCAGAAGTGCTTATTGGGCTTATGAACAGCTTAATACAAGTGCTTATTAATAAGCACTTGTACTAATACTGAGTGAAAGTGAAAACACAGACTTATAACACTAAAATAAACTCAATGAAACTCTAATATGGCCAGGTTTAACACAGAATGCAACAGAAAAGAACAATAAGCAGTCACAATAAGCTAATGAATTAACAACTAGCAATCAGAATAAGCCAGTGACTAAGCAACAATGAAATGCATAAAAGTAATCACAAATGAACTCAAACTAACCACTAAAACTCAAATAAACACAGAGCTAGGCCAAATAAGAAAAACATGCAGTACCATACTTGACAGAAAATAAACAGCTTGAGACACCAACTTGTAGACACAATCAAGCAATCTAATTAAGCTCTAAAGTGGAAACCTAAGGGGGAAAATGATGCTCTACCAACCAGAGAATACAAATTCTACAAAAGCCCTATCACTAAATGGCCAATTGTACTTTAATTGTACCAAAGTTCAGCACAAAAAAAACACATATAATTCTGCAGCAATGCAACAGGTACTGACTTTTTAAGTTGCACAAGAACTATGACTAATTCAAAATTCTATTGCTACAAACTTAATCTAACTGGAATATTAAGCTAACCCTAACACCTAATTAAGCTAAGTTAAGCTAATTTCTACTTTACTCTGAAATAGCAGCAATTGAAACACAATAACGAGCATAGAAAACAGATTCTGACTTTTATATGAAATACTACTGGTTTTTATGATCTATATATCCTACATGCATCTACTGTAATGTATTTAAACTAAAATTACCACAGCTTAACAACTAGATTGTAGAAATGAGGCTTGATCCAAACACTACTGAACATACAGATTACACAACATCAAGCACAGTTAAGCCTCTGAGCATCTAACCAGTCATCATTCTGAGTCCCAGAGCAGTATAAGAAATCAGATACACAGCAAAAACATCTTTAAACTACTACAACTTTAATTTCACAGATCAAACTTTATCTAAACCAAAATAGGAGCAGTACCATATGTAAAAGCATAAACTGAATCATTTACACTCAAACAACACTAAAACTAATTGGAATTCATCAAACAATAACAACCAGGCAGTGATACTAAACAATACAGATTTAAAAGAATCAAAATGGATTAAGTACTAAAAAGGGAAATGAGATCTTACAAGGCTGGACCCTAACCGAAATAGGGGTACACCAAACCCAAGCCTATCATAAGATAGACTCCATAAAAACCAGAAATCATGAATCAAACATCTCATTACTCAGAATCACCATCTCTTACTCCAAGTTGACTTACATTGACCAAAGTCAATAGAACAATTAACAGCATCAACTACACTACTAAACTTATTATAAACTATTTTAAAACTTGAATGAGCTTATGAAACTTGTAAATGAAAGCTTGTAACAGATTCAGATGATCAAATAGCTCGAAAAAGAAATAATGAAAGATAATGAAAAACTTGAATTTTATTAAAACTAGAAGTGAATTCAATCGAGAAACTGAGAAAGTTACAATAAGCTGAAAGCTGAAATTATACTACAAGCTACAAGCTACTTAACTACACCTACTCCTACCTATCAATCTAACTAACAACCTTCACTTGTGTGATGAAATGAGCATATATAGCTGAGGAGTGAGAGGAGGAGCGTATGGAGAAGCATCCAGAACGAGCATCTTCTTAGAATATACCAATTTGATCCCAAATGACATAAGCTAGCCAATCAGATGCTGTGGTGACGCGTCTGAACCAATGAGGAGTGCCCACGTGTCATTCCTAGTGTCAGGGGCATTGGGAATTGTCCTAATTACCCTTAATTGTGGTAATTTTTCGCGTTGGGTAATTAGGGTTCTTGGGGAGCAGGTAATTGGGGAAAAGGGGTAAAAACGTTTTGGCGCGTGTGTTTGTGTTAATTTATTATATTTTGTTTTCTGTTGACCGTGGGTTGACCAGAAGGGTAGTGGGAGTGGGTCGGGTTTTGGTGAAAGGAAGTTTGGGCTGGGTGTGTGTTAAATGATTTGGACTTATTTAATGGGTTGGTGGGTTATGAAATGGGAATTGGGTTTTTGGTTTTAAATGGGTTTATGGATAAATTGGATTTAATGTTTTGGCAGCTTTTGTTTTTAGAAATTTACAAGGACCAAGATTGAATTATTCTGAATTATAGGGACCAATTCTGTAACTTTATTAAAGGGACTAAAGTTGACAAATGGTGATTCTTTGAGGATCGTTGTTGACAAGATAAGCTCAAATAAGATCCAAACTCTTCCCCGGCTCGGATCTTGAATCTTCTTCCAATCCCGTGCTCGTTTTGTTGTTTTCGGCTTGGTTTTTGTCCATTTCTTATATATCCGAACCTGCACATGCAAAAACACAAAAACAACATATCTTTGGCATTTTGTTAGTGTTTTGGTCGTTTTTGGTCTTTATAATGACGAATAAAAGATATGTGAATTCACACATATCACTCTAATTGTTTGATTTGGAGTCCTAGGAAGAAATTAAGTTCACCCATCATACTCATTTCAAACTCATCATGCATGATTCTTGAGAATTCATCACATAATTCTTGACAAGTTGATCCGAATATGATATCATCTACGTATATTTGGACAATGATAATGTGTGAGTCTTTTCTTTTAGTAAATAGTGTGTTATCTACTAGGCCCATGGTGTATTTATGATTAACTAGGAAGGTCTTAAGTCGATCATACCATGCTTTTGGAGCTTGCTTAAGTCCATATAATGCCTTTTTAAGTTTGTATACATGATTTGGTTTTTCAAAATCGGTGAATCCCGGTGGTTGAGCAACATAGACTTCTTCATTTATAAAACCATTAAGAAATGCACTTTTGACGTCCATTTGAAAGAGTTTAAAATTATGTGCACATGCATAGGCAAGTAAAATTCTAATCGACTCAAGTCTAGCGACCGGAGCAAATGTTTCGTCGTAGTCGATTCCTTCTTGTTGATTATAGCCTTGTGCTACTAGCCTAGCTTTGTTTCTAGACACTATACCATTTTCATCCATTTTATTTCTAAATACCCATTTAGTTCCAATTATTGTTTGACCTTTAGGTTGAGGGACCAATGTCCAAACATCATTGCGAATAAATTGGTTCAATTCTTCTTGCATAGCAATTACCCATGATTCATCTTTGATAGCATCATTAACATTTTTTGGTTCAATTGTTGATACGAAACAAAAGAAGTTACTTTCATTTTGGACTTTAGATCTTAAAGTTCTTTCGTTAATGTTTCCAATTACGCTATCTAGTGGATGACTTTTAGACTCTTTAACATTAATGATTTCTTGGTTTAATAGTTCATCTTCCTTGTCATTTTCTAGATTTTCTACATTATCAATTGCTTAACTTTCAACTAAGTCATCATCTACCAAAGGTGATGTATTAGAGGGAGGTGGACTTTCGTCAAATGTTACGTTCAACGATTCCTCGACTCTTAAGGTTTCTTTGTTAAGTACAACATATGCTTTACTATTTTGTGAGTAGCCAAGAAACACACCTTCATATGACTTTGGGTCAAATTTGGTGAGATAATCTTTGGTGTTTAAAATAAAACATTTACTTCCAAAAACTCTAAAATATCCTAGTGTAGGCTTTTTGCCTTTATATAATTCATATGGTGTTTTATTTAGGAATGGTCGAATTAAGACACGGTTTAGGATGTATGTTGATGTATCAACGGCGTTACACCAAAACTTTTGTGGAATGTTTTGTTCGTTAAGCATTGTTCTACTCATTTCTTGAAGAGTTCGGTTTTTGCGTTCTACTACACCATTTGATTGAGGAGTTCGTGGTGCCGAAAAGTTGTGTGTTATACCATGATTATCACAAAAGTTTCCAAATTGTGTTTCATTATCAAATTCTCGACCATGATCCGTTCTAATAGACATAATACGAGTTCCTAATTGATTTTGAATTTTCTTACTTAGAATTTCAAATTTATCAAAAGCTTCATTTTTATGTTTCAAGAATTTTGTCCAAGTATACCTAGAGTGGTCATCTACTATAACTAAAGTATAGAAGTTGCCTCCGTAACTTTGTATAGCGGATGGACCAAATAAATCCATGTGAAGAAGTTCTAAACATTTTGAAGTTGACACCATGTTTTTAGCCTTATGGCTACTATGTACTTGTTTACCTATTTTGCAAGCATCACAAAAGTGTTGGTCATATTTCAACTTGGGTAGGTTTCTAACTAAGTCCCTAGAGGAGAGGTTTTGGATTAGTCTCATGTTAGCATGTCCTAAACGTCTATGCCATAAAGTTGAGGATTCATCTAATGAGGTGAGGCAAAATTTGTCTCTAGATGATTGATCCAATTTCATGACATATACGTTGTTCTTTAGGACACTTTTGGTTATGGTTATTCCGTCCTTAAGTATTTTACTACCATTTTCACTAAAGAGGACATTATACTTTTTCCGACAAAGTTGACTAATACTAAGGAGATTGAATCCTAGGTTGTCTACGTGAGCTACATCATCTATAGATAAAGAGTCATTAGAGATTGTACCTTTTCCGATGATTTTGCATTTGGCTTTGCTACCAAAGGTAACATTACCTCCATCGAACTCTTGATAGTTTGTGAAAAGACTTTTGTTCCCGGTCATGTGTCTTGAGCAACCGCTATCTTTTATCCATTCGTCCGGTTCCAAACTTACTTTGAAGCATACCTATTGTGATTAACACTCAAATGTTTGGTCCCCAATATCTCATGGGTCCATTTTGGTTAAACATATCATTTCTATGATTCATGTACGGAATTTGTTGATATGGGTTCCAAGGCATGTAATTTGGTATGGGAAAATGTCTTGGCAAGTTTTGGTTCCAACCATGTTGATGACTATGTTGAGTGTTATAGTTACTTTTTGGAAAGGGGCGTTTGGGAATAGGAGTTTTAGATCTTGGTTGTGACGTTTTAGCTCTAAATTCATTTTTGACAAGTCCTACTCCAAGTTTAATAGCTGGTTTTAAGTTTGTTTCATTTGAGGTTTCATTTGATTTCTTAGTGACTTTAACAAACTCTAAACGTTTTGAGGAAACTTTGCTGTTTTCTGTCACAGTTCCTACGGAACCAATGGGTTCCACGGACGGAACCAATTCTTTGGTTCCGTCTGATCCGTGGGTTGCTGTGACAGTTTTGTTGCTTTGTTTTAAGCTACTTGTGTCAGCTAGTTTCATGAATCCTAGACCGGTTTTATCATGTGGTGACTTTTGCATTTTCATAATTTCATCCGCACATGAAATGCTTTTATCGAATTTCTTGAATTTTGAGTTTTGCTTGATAAGATCATGTTGTGTAATCTTAAGCTTTTCAATTTCAAGTTTAAGTTCTTCACACGTTTTACACATTGCTTCACTAGTTTTACTCTTCTCTATTCTCTTAATTCTTTCCCTAAGTTCATAAATTTCATTTTCTAGAAATTCCTTTTTCGTTTTTAAAAACTTGTTTTTACTTATGATTTTTAGACTTAATTCACATAGTTTGTTATATTCTTTTTGCAATGTGTCATCATCTAAGGAAGAACAAGATGAATCGGATTGTACCTCATTTGAGTCTTGTGCCATAAGAGCGATTTCATCATTCTTTGGCTCCTCCTCATCATCTTCACTATCACTCCAAGCTCCACTTACAAAAGCGCTTTGAGTCTTGTTTTTGGGTGGTTTTGGGCATTCTCCTATGAGATGGCTAGTATCACCACACCTAAAACATTTTCTTTCGTTTCTTCCTTTCTTATCATCACGATCTTTTCGAAAGGGTTTCTTTTCTTCCTTTGGTTGTCGTACGAATTTTCCTCTTCTACTAAAGAACTTTTTAAAGTCTCGTACGGCCAAGGCATATTCTTCATCATCACTATCCGAGTTGGTATCATCATCATCACTTGATTCAACTCGAGCTTTCAAAGCAATTGATTTGCCTTTTTCTTTCTTGCCTTTGACAATCTCCGAATCTTTCTCCATCACCATTTCATGAACCTTGAGATTTCCAATNTGGGTCAAATTTGGTGAGATAGTCCTTGGTGTTTAAAATAAAACATTTACTTCCAAAAACTCTAAAATATCCTAGTGTAGGTTTTTTGCCTTTATATAATTCATATGGTGTTTTCTTTAGGAATGGTCGAATTAAGACACGATTTAGGATGTAGGTTGATGTATCAACGGCGTTACACCAAAACTTTTGTGGAATGTTTTGTTCGTTAAGCATTGTTCTACTCATTTCTTGAAGAGTTCGGTTTTTGCGTTCTACAACACCATTTGATTGAGGGGTACGTGGTGCCGAAAAGTTGTGTGTTATACCATGATTATCACAAAAGTTTCCAAATTGTGTTTCGTTATCAAATTCACGACCATGATCCGTTCTAATAGACATAATACGAATTCCTAATTGATTTTGAATTTTCTTACTTAGAATTTCAAATTTGTCAAAAGCTTCATTTTTATGTTTCAAAAATTTTGTCCAAGTATACCTAGAGTAGTCATCTACTATAACTAAAGTATAGAAGTTGCCTCCGTAACTTTGTATAGCGGATGGACCAAATAGATCCATATGAAGAAGTTCTAAACATTTTGAAGTTGACACCATGTTTTTAGCCTTATGGCTACTATGTACTTGTTTACCTATTTTGCAAGCATCACAAAAGTGTTGGTCATATTTCAACTTGGGTAGGTTTCTAACTAAGTCCATAGAGGAGAGGTTTTGGATTAGTCTCATGTTAGCATGTCCTAAACGTCTATGCCATAAAGTTGAGGATTCATCTAATGAGGTGAGGCAAAGTTTGTCTCTAGATGATTGATCCAATTTCATGACATATACGTTGTTCTTTAGGACACCTTTGGCTATGGTTATTCCGTCCTTAAGTATTTTACTACCATTTTCACTAAAGAGGACATTATACTTTTTCCGACAAAGTTGACTAATACTAAGGAGATTGAAACCTAGGTTGTCTGCGTGAGCTACATCATCTATAGATAAAGATTCATTAGAGATTGTACCTTTTCCGATGATTTTGCATTTAGCTTTGCTACCAAAGGTAACATTACCTCCATCGAACTCTTGATAGTTTGTGAAAAGACTTTTGTTTCCGGTCATGTGTCTTGAGCAACCGCTATCTTTTATCCACTCGTCCGGTTCCAAACTTACTTTGAAGCATACCTATTGTGATTAACACTCAAATGTTTGGTCCCCAATATCTCATGGGTCCATTTTGGTTAAACATATCATTTCTATGATTCATGTATGGAATTTGTTGATATGGGTTCCAAGGCATGTAATTTGGTATGGGAAAATGTCTTGGCAAGTTTTGGTTCCAGTCATGTTGATGACTATGTTGAGTGTTATAGTTACTTTTTGGAAAGGGGCGTTTGGGAATAGGAGTTTTAGATCTTGGTTGTGACGTTTTAGCTCTAAATTCATTTTTGACAAGTCCTACTCCAAGTTTAATGGCTGGTTTTAAGTTTGTTTCATTTGAGGTTTCATTTGATTTCTTAGTGACTTTGACAAACTCTAAACGTTTTGAAGAAACTTTGCTGTCTTCTGTCACAGTTCCCACGGAACCAATGGGTTCCACGGACGGAACCAATTCTTTGGTTCCGTCGGATCCGTGGGTTGCTGTGACAGTTTTGTTGCTTTGTTTTAAGCTACTTGTGTCCCCTAGTTTCATGAATCCTAGACCGGTTTTATCATGTGGTGACTTTTGCATTTTCATAATTTCATCCGCACATGAAATGCTTTTATCAAATTTCTTGAATTTTGAGTTTTGCTTGATAAGATCATGTTGTGTAATCTTAAGCTTTTCAATTTCAAGTTTAAGTTCTTCACACGTTTTACACATTGCTTCACTAGTTTTACTCTTCTCTATTCTTTTAATTCTTTCCCTAAGTTCATAGATTTCATTTTCTAGAAATTCCTTTTTCGTTTTTAAAAACTTGTTTTTACTTATGATTTTTAGACTTAATTCACATAGTTTGTTATATTCTTTTTGCAATGTGTCGTCATCTAAGGAAGAACAAGATGAATCGGATTGTACCTCATTTGAGTCTTGTGCCATAAGAGCGATTTCATCATTCTTTGGCTCCTCCTCATCATCTTCACTATCACTCCAAGCTCCACTTACAAAAGCGCTTTGAGTCTTGTTTTTGGGTGGCTTTGGGCATTCTCCTATGAGATGGCTAGTATCACCACACCTAAAACATTTTCTTTCGTTTCTTCCTNACTATGTTGAGTGTTATAGTTACTTTTTGGAAAGGGGCGTTTGGGAATAGGAGTTTTAGATCTTGGTTGTGACGTTTTAGCTCTAAATTCATTTTTGACAAGTCCTACTCCAAGTTTAATGGCTGGTTTTAAGTTTGTTTCATTTGAGGTTTCATTTGATTTCTTGGTGACTTTGACAAACTCTAAACGGTTTGAAGAAACTTTGCTGTCTTCTGTCACAGTTCCCACGGAACCAATGGGTTCCACGGACGGAACCAATTCTTTGGTTCCGTCGAATCCGTGGGTTGCTGTGACAGTTTTGTTGCTTTGTTTTAAGCTACTTGTGTCACCTAGTTTCATGAATCCTAGACCGGTTTTATCATGTGGTGACTTTTGCATTTTCATAATTTCATCCGCACATGAAATGCTTTTATCAAATTTCTTGAATTTTGAGTTTTGCTTGATAAGATCATGTTGTGTAATCTTAAGCTTTTCAATTTCAAGTTTAAGTTCTTCACACGTTTTATACATTGCTTCACTAGTTTTACTCTTCTCTATTCTTTTAATTCTTTCCCTAAGTTCATAGATTTCATTTTCTAGAAATTCCTTTTTCGTTTTTAAAAACTTGTTTTTACTTATGATTTTTAGACTTAATTCACATAGTTTGTTATATTCTTTTTGCAATGTGTCGTCATCTAAGGAAGAACAAGATGAATCGGATTGTACCTCATTTGAGTCTTGTGCCATAAGAGCGATTTCATCATTCTTTGGCTCCTCCTCATCATCTTCACTATCACTCCAAGCTCCACTTACAAAAGCGCTTTGAGTCTTGTTTTTGGGTGGCTTTGGGCATTCTCCTATGAGATGGCTAGTATCACCACACCTAAAACATTTTCTTTCGTTTCTTCCTTTCTTATCATCACGATCTTTCCGAAAGGGTTTCTTTTCTTCCTTGGGTTGTCGTACGAATCTTCCTCTTCTCCTAAAGAACTTTTTGAAGTCTCGAACGGCCAAGGCATATTCTTCATCATCACTATCCGAGTTGGTATCATCAACATCACTTGATTCAACGCGAGCTTTCAAAGCAATTGATTTGCCTTTTTCTTTCTTGCCTTTGACAATCTCCGAATCTTTCTCCATCACCATTTCATGAACCTTGAGATTCCCAATTAGTTCATCAAGTGACATGCTTGAGAGATCTTTAGATTCTTCAATGGCCGTTACTTTTGCTCTCCATTTCGGATGAAGTGCTCTTAGAAATTTCCTGACAAAATTCTTACTACAAAAAGATTCATCAAGTGCTTTAAGTGATGTAATAATAGTATTGAATCTTGCAAAGGCACAATCAATAGTTTCATCTTCGGGAATAGAAAATTGTTCATATTGTTGTACAAGAAGATCAATTTTATTATCTTTGACTTGTGAATTTCCTTGGTGAGTGATTATTAAAGTTTGCCAAATATCTTTAGCGGTTTTACACATAAAGACTCTTTTTTTTTTGGGTAAAGGGGAGTAATCCTGCACCCTGGTAAATATATTAAAACCAAAACGTTTAAGTACAAATGGAATGTGGCTGAAATACCACATTAACCTCAAGCTATAACAGCTTGATAAACACCTAAACTAGAGCTTAAGACATTCCAAAAGCTCAAAACAACTCTAGAATCAAAAAGAAACTAGAAAAACAAAAACAAACCAAGCTAACCAGCAACATGAGTGAAAGATGAACTTCCACCCTTATCAACATCAGAAAATAAGTTAGCCGATTCATTAAACCTGTTTTCAACACGCTCTTCATCACCATCATCTATTGTAGCTAAAGCATCAAAATGGTTTGATGTAGAAACTTCAGGACCTTTTGACTTCAACGTAGATGACGATGTAGGCACATTACTCGAAACTCCCTTTTTAGGTTCACTAGTAGTCTTCTTGGGCTCATACCTGATCGTCTGTTTGACAGAAGTACCCACCTGACCCCCTGAACCAGATTTAGCCTTACCTTTTTTCTTCTTACGACTCACCTTCTGGAAACCATCATTAGAAGGCATAGTAGCAGTAGTATCCACATTCACAGTAGTAGCAACAGGAGGAGTAATCACATTGTTAGAACAAGTCTCATAAGTGTGACCAAAAATCTTACATTTAGTGCATCTAGGAGGCCTCCACTCATACTCAACCCGAATAGACACTTTGGAAAACCCATCACCTGTAAGAGACGGGACACCAACAGAAATAGCATCAACCAATTCATCCTCTGAACCAACTTCAATTAAACAACGAGCAAAACTACTTCGACCCCAAGAATCCTTACACATAGAGCTAGTATAAGAATCCATCATAATAGGTTTGCCAATAAATGAAGCAATCAAGTTAATACCATCTTCTTCAAAGACTTGAAGAGGCACATCATGTAACTTAACCCATATCGGAATACGAGTAAGCTCTTCTTTACATAATAAAGTATCAATTGACCATTTCTTGAGAATGATCGGGGATTTACGAATCATCCAAGGTCCTTCCTCCAAAACAGCTTCTAAACCGGCCTTAGTATCAAAATTAAAGAAGAAAAAACCATTTGTATTCATCATGATCTTCTTCAAACCATACTTAGCCCAGTTAGTTTTAGCATAATAATCAACCACAGGAAACGCCATTCTATTACCAATAAAGTAGCCATAAAGAGTGTGTTCAATACGAGCACTAACCTTTTCAACTACCCTACGTGGAATAGACACATTAACTCCTTCACAAACAGGCTCCACGTTAACCAATGGACTAGACGGAGAGGTAGGAATAGGTTGAGTATTTACCTCCACATTAACATTAGGTGTATTATCTTTGTCACTCACGCCTGAGTCTGTTGCATTAGCCATCACAGCAGGTGCATAAACCTCCATTAAACCACACATATCCACTAAGCAAACACGAAGAAAACCTAGCCTAGCATGTTAGACAAAAGACAAGAACAAGATAGAATCAAACAACACATAGACATATTGAATGATTAATTGATAACTTATCTTCAATGTAACATGGAAGATCTCAAGGTGAAAAACCTTGAAAAAGCTGCTAAAATTCGTATTAGGGTTCCTTTCTAAAAAGTTCCACACAATGAATGAAATTGCGAAAATATATATAGATATACAGACTTGACGGCGTCACTCTTTGGGTTGTGACGTCGTCACCTCGCCGTGCTAGGGTTTCCTGACGGCCTCTTGACACCGTCCCCCTTTAAGTCCCAAAATTCCATTCTGGCTTATCAAGGAAAATCTTCACATCCACCTCCGTTTGTCTAGCTTGACGGCGTCACATCCTATGCCTTGATGCCATCATGGGTACTGTTCCAGCAGAATTAGAGACTTTGTCGTTTTCTTCACTTTTATGCTCCAAAAACGTCCAAAATGCTTCCTTTTCCAGATTTCTTCTCCAAAGTACCTAAAATGACAAAAGGAACGATTTAGGGTAATATTTGATCAAATAATTATGATTTAGGACTTAAATGACCCCCCAAAAGTGGTACACTTTTCGCCTCATCAAATACCCTTACACTTGAGATTTGCTTGTCCTCAAGCAAATGCGCTTTTATTCTAATCAAAATACAAGTTAGGGGTCATTTAACACTAATATAAAAGTAATTACAACAGATAGTCGTTCCCCTTCAATCATAATAAGCACGGAGATTACATACTAGCACCTCACAATTAGTGTTTAGATACTCACATCTCTCAGGTGTCATAAAATTATATCTCATAACAAAATACAAGTTAGGGGTCATTTAACACTAATATAAAAGTAATTACAACAGATAGTCGTTCCCCTTCAATCATAATAAGCACGGAGATTACATACTAGCACCTCACAATTAGTGTTTAGATACTCACATCTCTCAGGTGTCATAAAAGTATATCTCTCAAATGAAAATGAATAATATCTCTCACTACCTGTCTTAGCCAATAGATTACCATAGGCTTGGGAAAGGATCAAAAACCTTCTCCATTAGGCGTAAGCACATAAGATAAACTATCAAAGAGGGCTTTCCAAAGGGTTGTAACGTGACGTGTAGGGATATGATAAACACGGGTTTTTTGGATTAAGGATATTTTACTGGTGGCGAGTTAAAGATCTTGATTAATTACAAGTACAATATGGCGTTGCTAAGCCAAGACTAGACTCGACTTAAGCTAATCAAAAACTAATAAAGCATAAAATAAAAATAAAAGGAAACGGGATGGTAGTCCGTATGTTTTTTCTACTTTTCTTTTTCTCATTTTTTTTTCTTTTTTCTTAATTTTTAGATTATTTATTTATTTATTTATTTATTTATTTTTTGCATACATTCTTGCCCTACCATCCAAAATAATACATCATAGGGGCCTCGGTTCTCCCCTTACACTTGAACTTTTACATACTTTACAAATACTATTCTAGTGACTCGAATTAAGATAATCGAAACACTTGGAGTACTTTTAAAATATTTAGCACATATGAGGGTAATAATGTTGTTCTTCCCCATTACTCCATTACACTAGTACTTTACCCATGAGTCCCAATCGTCCCAAAACAATATGTACAAGATATGACTCGACTTAGCAACCATGTAATCAATTAGATAATTAACTATGGGTTTAAACAAGTGTTGTCACAATAATGCACTAAAGGTGAGTGCATACAAGGTAGGCTAAGGCGATTTGGGTGTACATTTAAGCGGGTTGTGGCAAATTCCTCCTTTAAGTAAAATGCTTAAAGTTAGAAACAAAAAGATAGGCTCTGGAGGGAGTACTAGGGGTATCGTGTACCAAAAATGGGTACAACGCAAGGGTGTGGGAGAATTACTTGACCAATGTAGCCAAAGTAATTATAACAAAAACACAGGTGTAAAACAATGGATTAATCCTAATGCCTCTTATCATGTAGTAAATCTAACTACATGAATGTAGTCTCACTTGTGGATTTGGGATGGTCCTAACGCAAGTTCTAGAATCTAAGTGCTACCGGTACACACATCATAGCATAAATGCTTTTCCTACCAATTCTAGGGGCGAACCTCACATATTTGGGGTGGAAAATTTTTAGTGGTACGGTTTTGTGCTAGTCATATAACTCCTATCCATGAGACGCTCATTAAGACCAAAGTTTCACTCCTAAATGTTGTAAAAAAATTTAAATTTGGCACTAAAATTGCCCTAACAGGTATTTCTCTCAGTTTTTTACACACCTACCATTAAACAAACAAAAATCAAGCGTAATTGCATTCTCTAAGGAATTGTAATTTACCCCCCTAACACTTAAGATGAACATTGTCCCCAATGTTCAAATAATAAGATGTAAAAGTAAATAAGGTAAAAGAATGAAATCAAATACTCCCCTGATTCGCTCGGTGAATAAAGTGGTAACATGGTTAGATCTTCTTCCAAGAGACTGTAGAAGCTCTAAGATTAAAGCATCGCCAAAAGCTTGATTCCACATACATCTCCTTGTCCAAAATAACCTGTTAAACCTGAGAAAACAAACACGAAAACATGCATAACATCGGCGGGATAAATCTGTATAAGGATATAATGCTTGTGGAATGAATATTTTGTAGATTCCTGGAGTTTATAAGTTAGGGATTTAATAAAGCATTTTATGATTCCGGAAGAAAAACAAAACTTTCAAAAATTCCAGAAAACTATACCTGACGCCGTCAGGTTGGAGCCTGACGCCGTCAGAAGTGATCTGACAGATTTTTCATGTTAAGTTTCCGGAAAATTTCTGGAAAAACTCAATTCTTAATTCCTAGAAATCCTGCAAAATATCATTATGACTCGATACAAGCATTTGACTCAAACAAGTACTAATATGTATGCTAATTTAATATTGTTATGATTCATGGTCCATTCGTTCTAATAAACTGATTTAGATTTCTCTTACACTTATCTTTTGCAAAATACCTTTATATGTTGTTAATACGAAGTTAAAAACAAAATAAAGCATTTTCACAATTTAGTTTGAACCATGAATCAATAACAATAAAAATAAAACATACATACGGAAGCAAATAAAATCAAACACACAAACAAACAAAACAAACAAAGCTTGGGTTGCCTTCCAAGAAGCGCTTTTCTTTATTAACGAGTCTTGTAGCTAGGCTCAAAGTCACCGTACATTACGTGACTCCATCATTGGTCACGGTGTCTAGGTCATCTTCTTGTGTACTCTTATATTCCGGACCTAGTTGCAAGCACTCTTTGTAGAAACCAAATATTCTACTCATAACATAGTCTACTCCTCTACGTCTATCCTCATTATTCCTATAGTAGACCGCTTGCTTATGCTCTTTCTCAAGGTTTGATAAACACCGGTATTGTTCTATCTTATAGGGCATTTGGTTGGCTATCTCATCGGTCTCATCCTCGAATCTAAATATCCCTAGGGATGGGTCATAATCCATTTTAGAGGCCTCAACAAACGGTTTTCCGAATACTACTTGAGTTAAACAACCATCTATTACCGGACGAATATCCTCTACAATCACAAAGTCGGTGATATAGGTGAAGTTTCCTACATACACATGTAATCCTTTCATTCTTCCTACGAAGTTACTAATCCAACCCTTTTAGGAAATATCCTAGGTCCAAGTTGCTTTTTCATTATCCAATTGTAATGGATCCTAGTCATGATGTTTATGGGGGATTTAGGGTCAATGTAGGCTTTCAACACATGCACATGCCCAATGTTGCATGGTATGTTGATATTGGATGGGTTACCTGCTTTGATGATTGGATTACCTAGGAAGTACGGTGTCTCGGGGTCATCGAATAAATCCTTATGGTATGCTCGTTCATCCTTGGTGGGAAACCTATCGAAGTAGTTCTCTACCTCATCTACTTCCTCTACTTCGCTTTTCTTAACTTCCTTATCAACCTCAACTTCCTTAACCTCATCCTTTGGTTCAATTTCTAGTCTAACCTCATCCTTATCACTTTCTTCCTTATTATTATCGATTGGCTTGATGGTGACAACGTTGACGAAGTGGACATGTTTGGATGAAGAAGGGTCTTTGACTTGGGGTCCGCTATTTGTGTTCCTAGCGTCCTTATGTGGAGGTGATAGCACTTGGTTATTGAGGGCTTTCAATAAGTTGTCAATTTTATTGGTCATCTCCGCTTGTTGTTGGTTAAATTCGGATTCGAACCTAGCTATTCGAGCTTCTTGAGATGCCATAAATTTGGACATCAATCCTTCAAGATGATTGGTACTACCATAGTTGTTGGAAGGATTGTTATTGAAAGTGCGGTTTGAGGATGAACCGCTTGATTGGAAACGATTAGGTGGGTTGGAAGAATTGTTTTGGGGCATGTTTTGGTTTTGCTTCCACCTAAGGTTTGGGTGATTTCTCCATGAGGGGTTGTATGAATCACCATAAGGGTTTGGCTCGGGTTTGAAAGTTTACCATTTGTCTCCCGCTTCTTTGGTACACGAGGATGCGTAATCTGCAAAAGCTTGTTCGGGGAGCTCCATGCAATCACGAGTGTCGTGGGGACCACTACATAATTCACAAGAAGAAGTGATTTTGTTCACTTGGCTTGAAGGTTTAGGAGCCTCGTAGGATTTCATGAGAAACTTGACTTGGTCTTCAAGTTCTATGATCCTACGGTCGGAAGTGCTTGAATTATTCGAAGGCAAAGATATTGCCTTGACCGTTTTATTCAAATCACGGGGGTCATTCCAACTTTCGTTGTCATAGAGAGCAAGATCTTTTAGGAGATCCCATGATTGTTCCGCACTTAGATCACGTAGCTTACCACCGGCCGCTTGGTCAATGGTTTGCCTCGTGGGGATATTGATATGGTCATAGAAGATTTGGACTTGGAGCCAAAGATCTATGCCATGGTGAGGGACTTTTTGGAGTAAGTCCTTGAATCGAGTCCATGCCTCGTAGATGGTTTCGCCTTGACGTTGTTGGAACATCAAGATATCATTCCTAAGCTTGGCAGTCCTTCCCGGTGGGAAAAACTGAGCAAGGAAACGAGTTGTGAGATCATCCCAAGAGGTTATGGATCCTGCTGGTAGACGTTCTAGCCACTGACTAGCATCGTATCGCAGAGAGAATTGAAAGAGACACAATCGGGTCGTCTCTCGAGTTTCAACATCAAGGTGAATGGAATCTACGATCTTAAGAAAGTCCTTGAGGTGTTGATTTGCATCTTCGAAACGAAGTCTATGGAAAGCGCATCCGCTTTGCACCAACCGGATGGTGTCGGATCGCAAGTGTTAGAACCTAAGTTTTCTACATTTTAGTCAAGTATCGGTTATTTCAACATTTGTAATAGGTTGCTAAGTTGACTTAATATGTAACGATTAAGGATGAGTCCAATACTCGTCCAATGGGCCTAAAGCCCAAACGTTTAAGAGAAGGGAAAGGAGAAGGGATGTTGCCCTAGCTCCCATCCTATAAATAGGACATCATTGTAACCCTTTCTCTTGTTGGTTATTTCAATAACATAGTGAAACTCTTGCACTTTTATTCTTCATATTTGATCTAATCAACCAAACTCTATTTCTCATCTCATTTCTATCAAATCTATACTTGTGTTTACAATATGGTGACCTAACAAGTGGTATCAATCGCCAAAAGAAGGTGTTAGTTTTTGTTTTTGTTTTCTACGAACCAAAACAAGTTTTTTAACTCGTTATTTTTTTGAAAAAGTTTGCAACTTTCTTGTTTGTTTAGTGTTTTTATCACATCTTTGTCCTCAAACTTGTGCTACAAACTCAAAACAACCAACAAAGTTTCAAGTTTTCTCAAAAATTATAGATTCGTACAACTTGTACTAGTTTTCGAAAATTTTCAAATTTTTGAAAAGTGATTCAAGTTTGCAACTTTCTTTGAGATTTCATCATTTTAAAGCTAGTTGTACAAGAATCTTGGAATAAAAACGTGTTTTTGGATTGCTTTTATCAAAAACAAAAATCTGCCAAAAAGTGTAGTTTTTCGAGAAAGTTAAACCCTAACTTTCGAGATCTTTTGTGACTGCTCCTTAAGTGTTTTCGTTGGTTACTCAGTGCTTTTCTCTCTTGTATAAGAAAGAAAACACTTCGACTTGTTGGATATTTTCGATATTGTATAATCTCGAAAATTTGTGGAATTTTTTTCGAAAATTTTGAACTTTCGAGATCTTTTCTGGCTTATCGAAATCTTTTGATTTTCGAGATCCTTGGAAAACTTTCGAAATCCTTTCATAATTTTCAAGAAATTTACAAATTCCTGCTACAGTAAAATTTCTCGAAACTTTGCTCAAAATTTCTCGATAAACTGTTTTTTCGAGAACTTTTGGAAATTTTTTCGAAATCTTTTGCTTTTTTGAAATCTTTGGTACTTTGACTGTTTTTCGAGATATTCAACATTTTAAGCTTTGGAAACATACTTGGGATAGTTTTCGAGAATTGGCATAACACTTATACCTTCTACAAGATCCATTTTCACACAAGTATTTCATCATGTCTCAACCACCGTACTACAACTTTCATCATCAGCAACCCTATCATCAAACATAATTGTTTCGTCAACAACAACAACAACCTCAACAATCATATCCATATAATCAAATGATCTCTCAACAACATGTCATGATGCATCAACATCAACAACTGCCTCAACCTCCACCATTTCCAATGCAACAAATCACTCAACCGTCGAAACAAACTCATTGGTTTGACCAAATGTGTGAAGTAATCACTACTCAACAATCAAGACATGAAGCAGGTTCACTTGACACACCACCCGTGCTCACACCCGGTAATTATGCTCAGTGGTCAAGTCGATTCCTAAGATTTCTTGAACTCAAGAAACAACATGGCAAATACATGAGACAAGTTATCAATGAAGGCCCATTTGTAACACTGACTACCCATGTCCCTGGTGATCCTAATGCTAATCCACCCGTACCGGAATCATACAGACCCTATACTGATGCTCAACTTACTGTGAACAACTTTAGCCTTCACAAAGAAGCTGGTGAATATGCCGATGATCCTACATTCCCTTTTTTCCCAAGGCATGACCTCTAATCCAATTTCACGCGAGTGTTGGATGCTCAGAAAACTGTAAGGCAATTGTGGGGAACGACGTTTGGCATCTGTCGCTAATGGAAGGAACTATGTTGAATCAGAGGACATGGAGTCAAAAATTTACGATGGGAATATCGGACAATTTCATGACTTGAGCAATGGAATCACTTGAGTTCGGATACTATCACCGCTGTCAACGTAACATCAGTTGAATGACGTCGGCAGGTAGCACAAATGCGATCTTTACAAAGATTGCTGTCCAAGCACGAAGGTTCTCGTAGAAGTGTCTTGTCCTGATTGGGCAGAAGTACTGTGACATTTGTGTGCGACAAGCCCGAAACCTTCATGAAACACCACCATGGGTTTTGGTCCGTTATGAGTATCTGAAGACTGATCGATTCACGTGAAGTTGACAATGATCGCGGCTCTCAGAGGAACCTATTCACAGCCCCCCACCTACAACTCTTCTGGCCGCGTTGGTTGCTCAATCACATGGTTCCGGCTCCCATTGACAACAGAGATGTGTTATGATCGCAGAACATGTCGTCATTCAATAGATCCATCTTCCTGTGTAGCTATGTTGACGTGAT